>CM039664.1:22545348-22765348 GCA_022405105.1 Aristolochia contorta
GGTTCGGCTCCACATCTTGAAGAAGGAAAAATGATTCACCCTAAGGATTCAATCGCTTGGGACCACTTTGATTCAGTGAATCCATCATTCAGTTCAGACGTACGGAACATCAGACTTGGACTTGTAAGTGACGGTTTCAGTACATTCAAAATTGGGTCTGGGTCAAGCCGCTGCACGTGGCCAGTTATTATTACCATCTATAACCTGCCTTGTTGGTTGGCAATGAAGCAGAGCTATTTTATGATGACTATTCTTATTGACGGTCCAAAGTCATCGGGAAATGATATAGATGGATTCTTGCAGCCGTTGATTGATAAGTTAAAGGTTTTATGGGAATTTGGTGTAAAGATTTATGATGTACAGACCAAGAGATTTTTTCAAATGCATTGTCTCAATATAAGTAGACCACTCCACCCCAAGCCATCGAAAAAGGTTAATGGATAGGTAATCATTCCTCGCGCAAAAATCTCAACGGGGTTGAAGGAATTAAAACTCCCAACGGGGTTTTCTGCAAAAATCTCAACTCAAGTACAAGTCAAAGCGAGGAAAGTGATTGGTCTTAAGGGCCTTGATTACCATGTTCTTATGCAACAACTCCTTCCGTTGGCGGTGAGAAAATCAATAGCTAAGCCCGTTGCCAAAGTAATATATAAATTGTGCGCATATTTCAGGGAATTGTGTTCTTGGGTGGTTGATGTGAGAAAGATAGAGGACATATAGACAACTATTCCATACATCATGTGTAAACTAGAGAGGATCTTCCCACCGGTGTTTTTTGACATTATGATTCATGTGATACTACACTTGGCATCAGAGGTAAGATTGCCAGGATCAGTTCATTATGGATGGATATACCCCTTGAAAAATTACATTCGTAATAAGAAACGGCCGGAGGGCTCTATTGCAGAGGGGTACTTGATGGAAGAAGTAACCACTTTTTGTACACGTTATATTGATGGGATGGAATCAAAAGTTACAAGGCAGTAAGATATAAGGATGGACCATTGGGGGCTTCTCGTCCATATATGCTAACCACTGAAGAGGCATACCAACTACATCGTTTTAAATTGTTCAAACTCCAGAGACTCAGCCTTACCTGTTGTAAGTATAATATATTGTTTTTTTTGCAAAATGTCTCATTTATAAATTGAATTTCCTCTTCATGATTGTATTTGGGTTATTTGAAGGGAACATAAAGACTACTTAAGAGGGTTACAACCCAAGTGGGCTGATCATCGAATACAAATAGAGCAACACAACCAATTTGTACAGTGGTTTAGAAAATGAGTGAATATTTTACCCTGAATATAGGAGTGACGGTATTATATTTGTATCGAATATCCCTCTTTTGTTGACCTTGTGGGTCATTGTATTGTGTAGGTAACCGATATGTTGACAGATGAGGAGGACACAGAGGATTTAAACTACTTTGCTCGTGGTCCATGTCGCGACACTATGTCAGATAAAGGTTATTTTGGCAATGGTTACAAGTTTGACAGGGAGGGCATTGGCCTGAATTGGACCACACAAAATAGTGGCATTGCAACAGTGGGGGTAGGGGATGAGCTATTTTATGGTGTCCTGTAGCTGGTTATAGAAGTTTACATTGGAACATGGACACCTGTGCACCTATTCAAGTGCAAATGGTACGATATGAAAAAGGGCTCGGGTTGCTTCATTGACGGGTTAGACTTAATGTTGGTAAACACAACGAAACAAACATATGAAGATGAACCTTTCATCTTTCCAAATCAAGCACAACAGGTATTTTATTCGAAAGACCCGATTGAGCCATGCTGGAAAGTTATCTGTCATTGGAGACCAAGAGACTCGTACAACATCCCCTTTGGTGATGACAGTGTAAGGGCACACGAAGATGAGGCATTGCTATTGGTGCAAGATATAGGAGTCGGAGACGCAACAAACATTAATTATGAAGATGATGTTATATGGGTGTGTCATGACCTTCGTCAAGGATTAAGGGTCAATAGTGAAGACTTGGATGTAACATGAAGTATGTTTAATTGATTCAAGTTTGTAATTGCATTCGCTGCATATAATAACAGTTAATTACAATTCTTCTCTTCTAACTTAATGTCCTCAATTCCTTTATTTTGTAGGATAATTAAGCTACCGAAGGAGGACATTGTATCACTTAGGCACAAATGCACCAGGGCAACGACTTCGACCCGAACTCCAGCAACCCCCTCTCCAACGGGGTTGATTGCAGGAGCCTTTGTGACATCGGCCTGGGCTCCAGCTGCCCCCTGTCCATTGGGGTTGACTCCTGCAGCCCCTTCGACATCTGCCCCAGCTCCTGCAGCCCTCCCTCCCTCAGAGCTTTCGTTTGTAGGTACTAGCATATTCATTAATTTTATTTCCCAATTAGTTTGTATAATTTTACTTGATCTAATTTGCGTTTAATTCAATTTTAAAAGAATCAATGCACAACTTTAGGGAGTTGTTCCCAAGTTACCAATCCCCTGATAGTGATGAATCACGTACAATTAGATTGATACTACTTCATAAAATGTCATTTTAATGTTGACTAAGTGTGCATTTGATGTAGGGCCGGTCCCAATGGAGGATATGGAGACCCAGCCAGTAGAATGGATCGTTGATGGCATTGAGGCTACGCAACCACAGAAACCAAGCGTGAAGCGTAAGGTGAGGGCGACGTCATTCATGCCTGAGAGAGCGACAACGATCGTAATCAAAGATTGACTGATAGTCTCATGTGCACAGAATGACCTGTCCTTTCTAATTGGAACACAAATTTGGGGTCAATTGCATTTTCCACTATATCTGTAGAGGCGTGAGCTCGACCTAAATGCATACAAAGTTTGGTTCACAGAAATGAAAGTAAATCCAACAACTAGCTATTTGTTTTGTAATAGTTGAAAGTATTAACTAAATGTATTTTTTCTTTGTAGGTAAAATACAAGTTTGTTAATGAGAAGGATCAGCCAGTAACTGCAATCATTGCGATGAAAGCTCTATAGCCAGTTGTGCAAAAAATAATATGAAACAACCATACCTTCTATAAGAAGCAGCACTACGGTGGAAAGACCCCAGAGCAACTAGCAGACTGTCCCATTAAAGGTATGACTCCTGAAAACTGGACACTGCTAGTTAAATACTGTGATAGGGTAAGGGAGTCTGGGCATGATGTGAAAAACAAGGCGAATGGTGAGTGTCTGAAGTCGACACGTTTGGGTGTAAGTCTCTTCCCCGTTATTTAGAAGAAGAGGTACGTATTGAGTTGAATTTTTATCTACCATGTCAATACTCCAATTTTTAAATATTGCACAATACTTATTCTAGGAAATTAAATTCTATACAGTGACAAGTAGAAGGTCTAAACTTTGTGTTTTTGAGATATTTCGTCTTGGCGCACAAGAGGAAAGATGGGACATATCCTGATGAGGAGACAATAGCATTATGTGTAAGTTATCAGGTTCCTTACTACTTCATTTCATACGAAGTGCATGATTTAATCAAGTTTTGTTTGTTATGTAGGAGGAGCTTGTCTGGACCGCAATTGAGCTACAAGTCCACAACTCGGCGAATCCCGCAGATTTGACACCTATCATAAATAAGATGTTTGGGGGGCCATCACAGGGGTTATGAGGGAGGACTTCGGATTGGTGCGCTGACGCGTAAGGGTGCGGTTACGAGGGCACCGAAGTACTTAGCTCAAGAGGAACAATTGCAAAAGGAAAGACAAGACAAGGAATTAATGAAGGACCAGATGTAGTTGATGCAATCTCAGTTGCAGGAACTGACCCAGTGGCGAGCCTCTCTCCAGTTGCCTACAAGTTAGTATTATTTTAAGTACATAATTCATTACGAATGTTATATATTTCATTACACTTATCATAAACTTATGTTCATTTATAAGGACTTCTAACCAACAGGGCAGATCAGTCACAAAACTGATTGCTTTGATTGTATATTTGTTTTTGGTTTTAACAGGGCAATTGAAACACATTGTATAATTTTTTGTTATGTAATGGTCTAATTGTATGATAGATAATAGTAACGAAACACAATTTTAATTTTTTTTTTAAAAAACTCTGCCGACGGTTGATCCCGTCGCCAGAATAGGCCGTAATAACTGTTAATTCTGGCGATGGGTAAATTCTTCATCGGCGGAAAGGTTACGTCGGCGGTTCTAAACGTCGGCGGAAAAGAGTTCCGTCGGCGCATTACTCGGCCGCCGACGAATAATATACGTCGGCGGAGAGTGATTCTGCCGAAGAATAGTTTTCGTCGGAGGAATGATTCTCCGCCGACGTAATAACATCGTTGGCGGAACGTCATTCCGCAGACGATTTTCCATTCGCCAACACCTCCACCATCGACGAACTCTCACCCGCCGCCAGGTTCCACCGGCGGTCGATCCTTCTCCACCAGCGAAATCGACCGCCGGAGACTGTTTTGCTGAAATTGCTTGCCCTGAGAGAAGAGTTAGAGGAAGCTAACCAAGATCTAGGATACACTAAGGGCTAAGGTGCAAGGGGAATGGATATAAGGGTTCAATGTTAGAAATGACACAAAGGCTGACAACAAATGTTAGAACTAGCAGGTTTTAATTCATTTCAAATCAACATTCAAATTTATTAAATTTATCTCGGTTAGAGTTAACAGGTTTAAATTCTTTTCAAATTAACATTCGAATTTATTAAATTTATGCCCTTAATTTCGCAGTAAGTTTTGGATTCTTTTTAAATTAAAATTTAGCCGATAGTGTTGTGTTGTAGATAAGTGTTGATAGGGTTTTGTTTTAGGAGAGGCAATGTAAGGAGCGGGCCCCTCCTCGGAAATCGTCATCTTTTTCCCATTGGAATTTTCCAGACTCCCAGATCCTGATTACCAAGACGTTTCCTTGATAGGCATTCGATGGTTTTATTGTATGTAGAATGGCGCGACAATGACCTCTCATTAGGCAGTATATTTTTTTTTTTTCCACTTTCAGCTGCCAGTCATCTCCGCTGACGGAAGACCGACGACTACGTTCCATTCGTGACAATCAGCAGTTTGCCGCTCGTCTCTTAATTAGTACCCCAAAAATAACTGCGTAGACGGTGGTTGCAAATTCGATTTCAACACGATGTGGAGTCAGCAAAACAGAGCCAGTTGACGATTTTCAATATCATCTCATGTAGAAACTTTTTTGAAACAATCAATACGAGTATGGTAGTATTCCAGCTCATGTAGACATTCATTAATGTCATACTAGTATTCCAGCTCATGTAGACATTCATTAATGTCATACTAGTATTCCATCTCAGTAAACAAAAGAAACGAGTACAACAATCCAGAAATGCAAATTAAATACAAAACGAGTATGGTATAATATGAAACATCAAGTACAGTACGTAAAGGCATTAGCAAGCCTGCAGGCAGCAGGGTGACGAGGAGCTGGTATACGAAATTAAAAGTTTGTGAAGCGCAGGTATCCTTTCTGGGAAGGCAGGCTGACCGTCTCGAATCCCTGAGGGAACATCGTCTTGGCCTCTTCGTCTGAGACGGCGGGCGAGATCACCACGCGTTCGCCGGGTTTCCAGTCCGCAGGAGTCGCGACCTTGTGATTTGTGCTCTTCTGGAGCGAATCCAGAACCCTCACCACTTCGTCCATGTTTCTCCCAGTAGTCGCCGGGTAAAGGAAGCTCAGCTTGATCTTCTTGTCAGGTCCGACTATGTGGAGGGCCCGCGAGGGGAGCTGCTGTCCCCCTGCGTCTTTCTCGTCCGGGTCGATCATGTTCAACTGCTTTATGAGGTGTCTGTCGGGATCGGCTATTATGGGGTAGCTCAATTTGCTCCCTTGCTGCAAGATGCAAGAAAATTAGAGTGATTAAAATTGAAGACAAAGTGCCCATCTCTTAACAAATGACGATGATGATGCAAAGGAAGTAAATACCTAGATTACTAAGAATAAGCAAAATGAAGAGGAATAAGCATAGAATCATTAATGAAGACACAAATTTATACTACCAAGTAAGCAAATATAGAAGATAAAGGCGGAGGGAGGGATGTTTATTTCGTACAGCATAAGCTTCGATGTCCTTGATCCACTCTTTGTGAGAGTTTACATCGTCGCAAGAGAGACCAATAAGCTTCACTCCGCGTTTCTCGAATTCCTGCGCGTAGGCCACCATTTTCCCCAGCTCCGTCGTGCACACAGGTGTGAAGTCTCCTGCACCATCGAATTAGAAAATTAACCCGCGATGAGATGAGACCTAATAACCCCCCTCTCCTCCCATGAATCACAGATCGTTACGGAAATCCACGTACAATAATTCAATGAAAAAACAAGAGTATATACTACTGCAACTACCCGGATGGGAAAACACGATGGCCCACGAATCTCCAATGAAATCACACAGTTTCATTCTTCCTTGGGTCGTCTCAACTTCGAGATTCGGCAGAGTGTCACCGATCGTGAGGCCCGGCATCGCTTCCAATCGTCCTAAAAAATCTACACTCTCGTGGGGGAATTTCAATTCAGGGGAAGCTGTACAGGTGCTTGATCGTTGGCAGCTGGGTAGGCTGGGTTCTTAAGCAGGAAGGGCTTCGATGCATGTCTCACACGTTGTGGAGTTTGGCTGCCTTGGCAAGCATTCCTACTAACACGTGGTATCCACCGTCGTGGCTTTCCGCCATCCTTTTACCTCTCGTCCTGATCTTTCAGACGTTGATCCCTTTTACATCTTTCTCGACGATTCGCGAATAACTGGGTAAGAAAATTTTCCAATGAAAAATGATGTGAGTAGCCTTTTCATACGATTGATTTTTTTACTTTGTTAGTTAAATTTAAGAACTAGAACGGACTACTATTGTTGTGCCAACAATTAATGACTGTAAAAGTTCCTTCTGCTTTTTCTGTCTGCATATTTGATAGTCTTTTTGCATAAGAAAAGGTAGTATCATACCAGTTCTATTTTCCTTTCCAAATTCCTTTTGGACAAAAAGAGTATAATATATATAAGAGCGAGTTCTCTAACAAGAGGACGATGGAAATGTACGTAATTATCTCTATCATGCTTTTAGTTTTTGGTCTCGCAACAATCCTTCATTCATATCCTGGTACTCGGCAGCTCCTATGTGTATTTGGCTCCTGCTCTAGTTATTATAAATTTTCAAGATGTCAAAATCTTAACGATAATGTAAGTCCGTACATTAATTGAGATTAGATTTTTTGGTCTTTGGTGTTTCAATAAGTTAAAAAAAGAATATGCTGCTAATGGTGGATATCCATGTAGCTTGATGTTCATTATATTTGTCTGTAAGATAATCTGGATATTTATTGATAGGCTCCATATCGCAAGGGTCACGGTCCTTTATTATTGTGAATGTTTATTTTCCAAATTAAACAAAATTGACAGCTGTTCACATTCAGCTTTAAAGGGAGTTCATTAATGTACATGGAGAATCCCTTTCATATTCCCATTAGTATATCCCTTTTCTTCATACAGTACAAATTTTTGGCTTAACATCTATTGATTTAATTCCATCATAACAAGATAGTTATGTACACGTGAAACCTGACTTATTGTGCACAATGATCATTCTACCAGGCAATTTCTTTGGTGTTTGTAGTACATATGCATAAATTATAATCTACTTTATTATTTCTAGGTTTAAACCACTAGCAAAAACACTACGTCCGCCGCCGGGCAAAACGTGCCGGCGGAACAGGCGAAACCGTCGGCGGAATATCCGACTACAGGTAGACCCGCGCCGTCGGAATGAGCGTAGGCGGACCTCACTGCCGACCTAAACACCCGTCGCAGGACAAAAAACCCATCGCGCGAACGAAAGTGTTCGCCTGACGCCTATGACCGTCGGCAGAGTGACTCAACCCACCGACGGACACTAACGCGTCAGCGGAAGGACTTCCTTCGACGCACTGTAGTGTGCCAGTGCAAAAGGTCCCCCGGCGCGCAATGGTGTGTCGGCGGAAAGAGCTTGGACGAAGCTTGCGAACGCGTCGGCGTAATGCATTCAGCCGACGCACTCGAACGCGTCGGCGGAATGAATTCAGCCGACGCACTCGAACGCGTCGGCGTAAAGGATTCAGCAGACGCACTCGAACGCGTCGTCTGAGCCTCTTCAACCGACGGGTGCATAGGCGTTGGCGTAGTCTTTTCAGGCGACGCGTTCTCATGCATCGGCAGAGTTCTGCCGACGCGTGAACGAGCGTCGGCATAGTATGTTCAGTGTTATGCTTCGGCGGAGCAGTTCCCATGACGCGTCTTTGAGCGTCGGCGGTACTGTTTTCCTTCCGCCGACGCGTGTAGGAGCGTCGGCGGAACGTTTGTTGTACAATTTTTTTATAAATTTCATTTTTCGTTTTTTTTTCTTTGTCCTATTTTCACTCCACTTCATCAATGTACAATTTTACAATAATGAAATGAGGCACATCGACAACGAAGAACAAGCAAAAAGTTTTAAGTCTGCACAAAACAATTTATATACATAAAAGATTTACAATGTCTAAATTTACAATGGCTATTTTTGCAATGTCATTGATTACATATACGATCGTCAATGACGCGGCAGGTCGGTTTCTCCGTGGCCAAAAGATCCTGCAGAAGGTTAACACATGAACATTAGAGACATATATTTATGCTCATCAATTTAAAATAATGTAGAATACTGAAGACAATTCTTACGTTGTTGTGACTGTGCAAGAAGTAACATTTCTAACCTCTCCATGCGTTGGCTCATGGCGTCTACCATCTGGGACAATGCCTCCTTATCCCGTCTCTCCCTCTCTAACTGTTCAAACAGGGCCACGTAACTACGAGAGCTGGAAGAGGCACCTCTACGCAGTCGAGCGACTGTTCCAACACCTCTCTCATAACCACCTTTGTGGCCCCCAAACACTGTATCCATTACCGGTGTCACGTCTCTGGGATCCTTGGAGGAAGCAACATTACTTTCAATGGCTTGTCGACGAACCGCTTCATGCACAAGAAAATAATGAATTTAAATAATGAGGAAGTTGTATTCAACATAGATCATAATGCATTCGATAACTTACACAGTGTTCAACAGTTATTTCATCTGGATACATCCCATCCTTCCTCTAGTGAGCTTTGAGGTATGCCATCAGGAAGGTGTAGCCATCAGGGTTGGCCGTACGCTGTAATTAATGTATACAGTAAGTAATCAAGGGTGAAAATGATAATAAGAAGAGTTCCCAGTACTATATCATATAAGTACCTGTTCTTCTAAGAATCGTGGAAGAGACTTCGACCCAAGGGTATGCGTTGTCTTCAACTTCAGTCGATTACGACTGTTCTGCTCATTGATACCATGACTCTTAACATTGTCCCAATACTTAACGAGGAGAACCCAGTCCTCTTGGCTCATACCATGTATGGGACAAGTCTTAAGTTGTTCGGCAGTCTTCCCATCATAGTGCTCTTTCCTATATGCGGCTCGGTTGTCTCTGATGATTTTCTAGAGCACCGGCTTGATTGCCTCCATGGCCACTTGATCTGTGACTGCAACACCATCCACATCCACAAAGTTATACTTTTCTTGCAAAAAAAAAAAAACCTCAATTTAATCGTCCCAAGGCTGAAAATAAAACATTAACAAACACTTCTTACTTTGATAACGTTAAACCAGGTTTGCAGCTCATGGGAGGGATAGTCACGCCACTGGAGATGCAATAGAAAGTGATGATCTGCCTGAACACTATCGACCCGAAATCATCTGCCCATCTCTGATTGTTATCGTCCATGGGTTATCTGGTAGAAACGAAGATGCTTTAACTTTCTGCTTCACACACGGTTGTGATGGTTCAGCAACATCTTCTGTTTTTGCCCAGTCGGGTCTTTGTGTTTCCATATCTTCCATGGGGAACGGGCCTGCCAAATTGCAAGTTAGAACAAAATTTATGTAACAACCTACAAAAAGACCATTACACCAAATTTACCTAAAGAATGGCTCTCAGGTGATTCGTATTCCGGAAAGAACTCCCTAAACTTACGATTACACTCATCTATATTGTGAAAGAGCTAAAATTAGAAGACAAAACTACAAAAAAAAAGAATATGTTTTTTGTTAGTACCAATGTCTGGCATCTGTGACGATGATGCTAGTGTAGCTGGAGCAGAAGCTGGTGGAGTTGGAGTCGGAACTGGTGTTGGTTGGGCAGGCCGAGTCGGACTCAGGACTGCTGTTGTTTGGGCTGGCCTAACTGCCCGAACTTTGACCCTTGCTTGTGACGGTGATGAGGAATCAATGGGATGCTTCCTAGGAGGCATATTTACCCTGCAAATTTAAAGAGACGGGGATTGTCAGCTATCTTCACAAAATAAATAAAATTACCTGTTACGATCAACACTACAATAATTGTAATCTATCAAACTTACGCTCTGTTATATTCAAGTTTGCAGGATCAATTATTAATCCTGGACCCAAGTCAGTGCGTACCCACAAAACATCATCGGCTTGGTTAAATTCTGTGACGTCTCCGATCCCTCTGTCTTGTGCCAACAAGATGGCCTCATCTTCTTCGGCCCTCATATCGACGTTAACTAGAGGGATGTCGTATGTGTCCAAAGGTCTCCAACAACACACAACACTCCAAGTTGGATCAATAGGGTCTTTTGAATAAAATATTTGTTGAGCTTGAGATGGATAGATGTAGGGTTTGTCTTCATACGTGTGCTTTGACGATTTCACTAACGTGTAATCAAGCCCATCATTAACACAACCACTGCCCTTCTTCATATTGAACCATCTGCACTTAAAATGCTAATGGGAGTCCATGGCCCAACGAAGACTTCGAGTACCATCTGCAGAACACCGTAAAATATCTCACTTTCTTCCCCCACAGTGGCAATGCTACTATTTTGAGTGGTCCGATTTTCATCAATTACCTCTGTCTGAAACTTATAATCCTTCCCAAAAAAACCTTTATACGACTTGGCTTCGCAATTGGGGCCACGAGCAAGATATTGTAGATTTTCTATCTCATCGCCCTATTGCGGTAAATTTATCACCTACACAATTTAATGATTAAACACCTTAGGTGTCAACAGAGGGGAGACGCTTTAAGGGAAGAACATCAAAATTCTGTTTTGGGGGATAAACTCACCCGTGTTCTAAACCACTGCACAAAATGTAAGTGTTGCTTTGTCTGTATCCGATGATCAGTCCATTGGGGGTGCAGCCTTCTCAAGTACTCTCTATGTTCCCTACAACCAAATGTGGAAGAAATTAATTAAGTTGTGGAATATTGGTTTTGGACAGTATAATATTTAGTTAGAGGACTAGAATTACTTACAAGAGGTACGGATGAGCCTCTGGAGTGTTGAATAGTAAAAACCGATGGAGCTGGTACACATCATCAACGGTGAGCATATGAGGACGAGTTGTCTCTAAAGGTCCTGGTTCATACCTTACCGGTCTACTGGGCATGAAAAATGGTTCCATCTTGTTCCTCTGTCCCATCAAATGACCTCTTATTTGCACGCCACCGATGATCATTCGGTAAAAACCTTCGGTGCCGCATGTAAACACATTTTTGACTGTGCGGCAGATATGATGAAGCAGTGTTCACGTGACAGGTGGGACATGCTTTGTACCCCTTCGTACTCCAACCAGATAAATGCCATATGCAGGAAGTCTGATATGGTCCACATTACCACTGCACGCATTTGAAAGAATGACCTCGTATGTGAATCGTAAGTCTTCACGCCTGATTCCCATAAAATTTTTAACTCATCAATAAACGGCTGCAAGTAGACGTCAATGTCATTTCCCGGGGACTTCGGTCCATCAATAAGAAGAGTTATCATAAAATAAGCTTGTTTCATTGCCAACCAAGAAGGAAGGTTGTAGACAGTAATGGTTACTGGCTATATACTATGGCTCGACCTTGTCCTAAACCTAAATGGGCTGAAACCGTCACTTGCAATACCCAATCTAATGTTCCGGTGATCGGAACTAAAAGATGGATACATTCTGTCAAAGTGTTTCCATGCTGCTGAATCTCTAGGGTGAATCATCTTTCCCGCTTCAGTTGCGGGTGCTGAACCATGCCATGTCATAAACTCAGATGCTACGTTGGACATAAACAACCATTGCAACCTCGGAACCAAGGGAAAATGTCTAAGGACTTTGCAGGTCTTGGAGCAGTCTGCACTCTCCCTTTTTTCTTGACCGCCCATTTTGAGGATCCACATCTTGGACACTTATCAAGATCTTTGAAATCATTCCTGTATAATATACAGTCGTTCGGACATGCATGGATCTTCTCGTAACTCAATCTTAGGTCTGCCGTCATTTTCTTTGACTCATACCAACTTCGTGGAAGCCAATTATCCGGGGGAAGGGCGTCTTTAAGAAGGGAAACAACATCTGAAAATGATTTGTTGCTCCATCTATTCAAACACTTTAACTGGAATAAGTGCACCATGAAAGATAGTTTTGAGTATTTCTCACATCCTCCATATAGCGGCTTCTTCGCCTTTTCCTGTAACTTTTGAAATTTACGTTTCAGGATCATTCGGAACGTGGTCTTCTTCCACATTGTGCATGAAAACAACACCCAACATCCTTCCCATCTCCTCACCATGGCCAGTCCCCACATTAATGTCGGACTGATTTTGTGGTCGCTCTCCATGGTATGACCAGCTTTCGTATAGTGGGGAAAAACCCTCTAGGACTATATGGGTCTTGATGGTCTCATAGTCAAGGTTCTGTCCATTTTCACACTTCCGACATGGACAACGCATCAGACCATTTCCTTGGACTCCCAGCCGTTCTCTTGCATAATCTATAAAAAAATTGACTCCAGCAACAAATCTAGGATGACACCGGGCCGGCTTGGTCTTGTACTCATACATCCATCTCTTGTCATTCAAATAGTCCGTATCCATGGTATTGATGAAAGATAATCTACACAGAAGAAAATAATGGGGGTTTAACACTCAATTGGGTAACTCACCATGCCAAATATCTGCAAGGCTATGAATACCCACAGATTTTTTAGTAGGGTTGAAAGCTAAATAGCCTTGAAAGATTTGACCGCGTGGGTATGAGAAACTACAAATCAGACACAGTGAAGAGCAACTACAGAAAAGACTGATGTACAAATAAAAAACAGATTTTGATAGGAAGTCAGAGAGATAGTGAGCCCAGAAAACCAAGTGAGAGACTGAAGTTTGAGAAATCCGAGAGAGATAGAGATGAAGTCAGAGGTAGAGAAAGATAAGAGAGATAGAGGGAGGGAGAGAATTAAAGAGTCAAATCAGAATATTTGTGAGAAAAACAAGTTAGAGAGAAGAAGAGAAAGGGAGAAATCCGAGAGAGAAAGAGAGACAGAAAGAAATCCGAGAGAGAAAGAGAGAAAGAGAGAAAGAGAGAAAGAGAGAAAGAGAGAAAGAGAGAAAGAGAGAGAGAGATAGAGAGAAGTGGCAAAATGACCCGTGTTGGTTGGTCACCAAAACTTGGTCAAAATTTTTGAAGTGAGGTGGTAGCCTGAACTTTGGGAAAAATATTTTGAGGCAACTGCTCTCAAAATCTTGACCAAGGTTTTGAAAATGTTGCAGCACTAATAACCCATATCAGTAAAAGGATTATTAGATAGGTAATGATAAATTGTTTACCAGCATTTTGAAGGAGTGAAAAGTCATTCTATATTACTAAAGGACAACACCAATATCTCATTACTTGTTGGAAATGTGAATAGAACAATAAATTAAGCATAAAAAGCATGCCACCGCATAATAAGGAACAACAATATGTACAACTCTCCACAAAATACTCAGAGCATGTAGCAGCAGTAAAATCTTTCTGTAAAACTATGACATGGAATGACAAAATCAAAATAACCTCACAAAATAAACCATGCAGCAAAACGCAAACAACTAATTGTCCTATACTAAGAAACTAGCAAGGCGCAAGAACAACTTAAGAGAAAATCTAATCCTTCATACTTTATTAATTCTCTTTTAGAAAAGCGCTTTCAAATTCTCACCTCTGAAGGGTGGTGCAAATTTTATTTTTACCCCACATACATGAAAAAGCATTTCGGGTTCTATATGATCACACCATCAAAGATGAAGTCAGAGGTAGAGAAAGATAAAAGAGAAAGAGGGAGGGAGAGAAATAAAGAGTGAAACGGAACTTGAGAGAAAACCGAGACTAGAGAGAAATCAGAGAGAGAGAGAGACAGAGGAGATAAGAGAGAGAATTAAAAGTTTGAAACAGTATTTGGGAGTAAACCGAGAGAGAGAGAGAGAGAGAGAGAGAGAGAGAGAGAGAGAGAGAGAGAGAGAGAGAGAGAGAGAGAGAGAGAGAGAGAGAGAGAGAGAGAGAGAGAGAGAGAGAGAGAGAGAGAGAGAGAGAGAGAGAGAGAGAGAGAGAGAGAGAGAGAGAGAGAGAGAGAGAGAGAGAGAGAGAGAGAGAGAGAGAGAGAGAGAGAGAGAGAGAGAGAGAGAGAGAGAGAGAGAGAGAGAGAGAGAGAGAGAGAGAGAGAGAGAGAGATTTTAAGTAGAGAGAAATCAGAGAGCCAGAGAAAGAGAGAAAAGGAGTGAGAGATAGATAGATAGATTGAGAGAGAGAGAGAGAGAGAGAGAGAGAGAGATTGAGGGAGAAGGAGAGGAAGATTGGAGAGATAGAGGCAGAATTTGAGAATTACAGTTTGAAACAGAATATCCACATAAACCGTGACAGAGCAAGATTAAATAGAGCAACAACAAAGATACCGAGAGTAAAATAGAGGAACAACAAAGATACCGAGAGTAAAATAGAGCAACAACAAAGATACCGAGAGTAAAATAGAGCAACAAGACCATAAAACAAAAAATTCATATTGTGAAAAAGACTACCAACCTGGCCTTTTTATATTCTGCAGCAATGAGTAAGATTAGCTGACTGCTGCGGGTGTAATACTTCTAAGAGTTGTGGACAGTGGCAATACTGCATGATTTGAGGGGAATTTCAGTTGCGAAGAACACAAACCAAAATACACTCGATTAAACAAAAAATTACAGAGAGGGAATGTAAAGAGGGAGGGGGAAACGAAAAACTTCATATTTAGGAGAAACTTGTGCAAGTCGCTTGCGCCAGAATCCTTTGTCGATTAGGAGAAAGAAGCAGGTTTGGAGACGGAATGAGGTTAGGGCGGGGAAGGAAAGTGGCAAAGCCGTTTCAGGCGAAGGAGAAAACGTTGTCGGAGAACGCCGGAGAACGCCGGAGAACGCAGAGGAGCGAAGCTATTTAGGGCAGGGAAGGGCGGAAAACTAACGTTTCGGCCAGGGAAGGAAAGACAGCGCGCGTTTTGGGCTGGAGAGGGAAAGAAGATCATGACGGGCACCCGTTACATGCGTAACGGAGCGCAGGAACTTAGGTCCCGATTCAAATCGGGACCTAATGATTGGAAATGGGCCATAATCGCCCATTCGATTATGATCGAAATCTTGCCCATCTCACATTTATTCATTCCGTCGGCGGTTGGGCGGGATTCAGCGAACTTCCGCCGACGAGACAAAAAGACCATTGGCGGAGAGGTATTCCGCCGACGGAAAATTTCGCAACCGTCGGCGGATAACACTTTTCTAGCAGTGAACCCAAATCTAATTATCAGAATATTGAGAATTTTTTTTATCTCACTTAGAATTTCCATTCACAAATGCTTAGGAAACAATAATATTTGGCATTAGAAAATCAATTGATTGATTGGACGAGTATTTAGAAAATCCGCTTTTCTTACAATTGTTTTCATCAAGCTAACTTATGTCTTAGTTTACTTCAAAAATTTAAGCAGTCATGAAGGAACTTCAAGGGGCAATACTAGTTGGCTCTTTTCCTTGGATATAGTGGAACTACCTCACTTCTTTTGAGGTACTTCTTTTCCTCTTTGAAAGTAACTATTAATTTGCATTAATGGTAGGGATTGAGCAAATGACTGCATTAAAAGATTTTTTTTTAAGAAATCTTGTTGTTGCATTGAGTATATATAGTAACCGAGTGATTAGAAAGATGACAAATGAGCTGCAAGACATCTGCAAGATCTGTTAAATAAATGATGCAACAGAAAATAGATCTGGTTGTATTTGGTACTACGTGTCACGCCACTGGATTGACCAAGGCCTAAATTGTCTTTTTACAGCGTGCTGCCTGGCCTCCAAGTCCGTCTAGCTGCTAGTCAGCCTCCCCAACAAGATTAGCATAGCGTCGCTTTGTTCTAAGTGCTAGAACACCCTCAAATGTCCAAGTCAAGAGCAAATTCGGGATTAGGAGGAAAAGATTTTCTATTGAAAGGATGAAGTGATTACAAGCTCTTCTATACAGCTATTTATAGTGTATACATGCTCCCATATGTGGGGAGATCTAACCAAAACCTCCTACTCTCTAGCTAACTCATTCAAACATGTATGAATAAGTTTATTTGAATTCAAACCTCAATTAACTCATGCCAGATATTAAGCACATGCTCCATGTACTTTGCCAATTCATGCATGCCATGTTACAAGCCTAACCAAGTGCCACCTCATGCTCCATGTCATGCAACTGCCACGTCAGATGCTATGTCGTCCGCCATGTCATCATATGTTGTTGGACCAATTGTAGGTATTCCCCTCCTTTTCATAGTTGCACCATGTGGTCTGGCTTGCATCTTGATGCTTGTATGTGCATTGGTGCATGAGCCACGCGTGGCTGCTCCCTTGTGGTTGAATGAGTGGGGTTACCAAATCGCAACCCGCTCTTAGGCGCGTGCGTATGTAGCCCCAACAACGCGTCTTGATCTGCTAGATGCGCTTGCGCATGCAGTACCGCATGCGCATGCTGGTCTGTTGGTTGTCCATGCACATGAATGTGTGCATCCGCCCTTGTTGTGCCGTCTTGCGCTAGTCCGTACTCTAAAGACGTTGTGCATGTGAGCATAGGCATGTCGCACCCCGTATCACTAGGGCAGTGGTAACCGTAATATTATATTTTAGATAAAAAACATATTATTATCTTTATCTCATTGTTTTCTTGAAGATCCTAATGACAGATAATCATGGTAATTAGAGAAGATCATTCGAAATGTCCAATATTGCTACCTCCGCGAGTCTTTCAAATGGCAGAAGATCTTTTCAAGAACATTCCACATATGGAGTTTGCTTAGTGCCTAAAGCAAGCAAATTAGATAAGTAAGGCAAAAGCAATAAGTGATTCTTTTATGACTAGTATGTGACGTCAGGTAAACCCAGTCATTTTGTAAAACAGGTGGCAGAGATAGAGATTTTTATAGAGAGCTTTTCTTATAAATTAAGGATTAGCATTGTAATTATAGATATTCACGTAGAAAAATGAAGACAGTTATGATATCTTGGAGCCAGGTATTCATGTGATGTTTACTGTTTGGTATATTTTTCATGCGAATTGGAAGTTTATAAATCCTGCAGTTGTGTAGGTTTGGCTTTTTCCAGCTGTGATTTTCCTTTGGCTGGCAGTTGTGTAGAAGTTGGCCTACCTTTTATATTACTGGTTCTACTCTTTGCCATGGTAAAGGCTCCAACCTTTTTTAAACAATATAAAAGTCAGTTAGCTAGTAAAAATGGCCAGTTGTTTCATTTCAACTGCCTGATTTGTTGTTCTGAATTTCATTTTGATGGACAAAGTTACATTTGACAAGTTAAATAAAGAATTACTATTGACGTAATGAAAATTTGATTAATTAACATAACTTAATCTATTGGTCGGATTAAATTTTTTTTTCCAAATGAAGAATTAAGCAATAAATACTTATATACATATAATGTTTTGAGGCTTTATTTTTTATTTGGAAGAGCTTTAATGTGTTAAACTGTAGCATATTTAACTTTTAACATAGTTAAAAATGCAATAAAAAAAGAAGAAAAAAACACCCTATTTATATTTACTAATGGTCATATACCACATATATAAATATTACATGTATAGGTTGCAACTTTGTTGAATACATTATCTAATAATGTTAGATCTTATTTTCAAAAGAAAAATCATATCAATACTGCCATAATTTACTGTGAGGCGTTACATAGTGATGTGGCAGCCTAGTTGGCAGTTCAGATAAGGTTTGGGGTTTAATATTACCCATAGAATAGGAAGATAAAAACCACTTTATTCTAGCCTGCCAACAAGGATGCCACATCATCAGTAAACCCTAACAAAAAAAAATGGCCATGTGCATATCACCACTCTTGTCAAAAAGAAAAATGCTATGCGTATTTCGCTGGAGCACGACAGTGCGTATGGTCTGATGTGGAGCATGGGATTCACCACGCCTAGCGTCAATCACCCTTCAAAGTGTTGCATCCACGTCACACCGTATGAACCACCGTGCTACAATGCTGTACCCATAGCATTACTCCTTTTTTTTTAAAAAAAAATGAGAAATACACTTATTGTAGCGATTTCAGATCGTCAAACTCTTCTTTTCCTTGTCACAGTCTGCAGCACTCGGCACCACAGGTCCCACTTCCTTCTCTCTTATTTCATGAGAAGCAGGAGTCCCATTCTCAAATGCTGCCCAAGTCGATCTGATCAAATGGGACCATTGATCTTGCACGTGAAGATGTCCCCGAGTGGCTGAAACAGCTGCGGCATCAACACGTACGGCCGATTCCCCTTGGGACTTTGGCAAGGTTCTCCGAGAAGACGGACCTTTTGGAATCGTCGGAAAACACAAGGTGGGTAATTATCTCCTTGTCCACGTTGGCCAATCCCACATCCACGTTTCTCTCTTTCTATCCTCTTTTATCTCTCTCCTGGCTTCTCTTTTTCTCTTGTCTCTCTTTCACTCTTTCCCTCTGATGGAGCTTTAGCCAAAATAACCAAGATCTAAAACATGTCAAGAACTCATTGAGAAACATTATAGCGGAAGCGTACCTGAATCCATCTTTGTTTTAAACTCTATGAGTTGTGAGGAACCTTACGAGTTATAGTCTTCCAGATCAAGTCGCAGTTTCTTTGATACTCTTTCTGAAGATGGGATGTAAGAATGAAAACTGATTGACTGATCTGGGGACCATGACTCCTTTATATAGAGATGAAGAGTCGTATCCTTTTAGATGAAGAGTCATATCCTTTCAGATCAAGAGTTATGTCCCTTATAAATGGTTATATCTCTTGAGTTGAAAGGTTGTATCCTTTCAAATGAAAGGTTGTATCCTTTCATAAGGGGTTTTGGAAGTTGCTTTAGTTGGCACTCTGTTAAGGATATAAGCTGCAGTCTTAAGTGCCTCTCCCCAGAGTGATTCAGGTAAGGGAGAATGAGAAATCATACTCCTCACCATGTCTTTAAGCTAACTATTTCGTCTTTCAGCAACACCATTCATGGTAGGTGAACCCGGCATAGTGTACTGTGGGACGATACCGCTTTCCTCTAGGAATTTAGCAAAAGGTCCTGGACGTTGTTCACCTGAGCCACTATATCTACCATAGTATTCACCACCACGGTCAGATCTGATGCTTTTAATTCTTTTACTGAGTTGGTTTTCAACTTCAGCCTTATAACTTTTGAACACATCCAGTACCTGTGACTTTTCGTGAATGAGATATATGTAACCATATCTGGAAAAATCATCAATGAACGTTATAAAGTACTGTTGACCATTCCAAGCAACCGTAGAAAATGGCCCACAAATATCTGTGTATAAGTTCTAAGACATCTCCAGTCCTGTTGGCATCATATCTCCTTTTATTGGTTTGTTTCCCCTTTATACAATTAACACATACATCAAAATCGGTAAAGTCTAAGGGGTTGAGAATATCATCTGACACAAGTCTCTCTATTCTCCGTCTAGAGATATGACCTAACCTTTTGTGCCATAACGTAGCTGAATTCTCATGGGTTAATTTGCTCTTTACACCTCGCGTACTTAAATGCAAGGACTCATAATAAGAGGCAATAGTATCAAGCGAATAAAGATTATCAGAGCCTGATAAAGAACCGGAACCAACCAATTTTGAATCATGAATTAAACTGAATTTTCTATTTCCAAATGAACAATAACCGAATTTTTCCAAAACAGAAATAGAAATTAAATTTCATCTAAAAGACGGTACAACAAAAGTTTCCTCAAGATCCAAATAAAATCCAGTTCTTAATAATAATCTAAATTTTCCTATTACCTCAACTTCGACTAATTTGCCATCGCCTACATAGATGAATCTTTCACCATCATTTGGCTTTCTGCAACTCAGGCAACCTTGCATGGACACACTGATGTGAGCTGTTGCACCAGAATCTATCCACCATGTGTGTCCAGGAACTGAAGTTAAATTAACCTCAGAACAAACCAAATTAAGAAGCATACCTTTCTTAGCACGCCAAGCATGATAATTAGTACAATGCTTCTTTTGATGTCCAGTGGCTCCACAAAAGAAACAACCATCCTTATTTGCTTCCTTATTTTGTTTCTTTTGTGGTTATGTGCTTGCAACCTCTTTATCCTTATTACGTTTTCTCTTCTTTCCCTTGTCCTTAGAGGTAGATGTCAGGTGTGCACTTTCTGTCTTCTCTTGCTTCAACCTTTCCTCTTCTTGGACACAGTGTGAAATTAGCTCATTCAGAGACCAAGTCTCTTTCTGACAGTTATAGCTCACCTTGAACTGGTTATACTGTGTCGGAAGAGATATCAAAACTAGATGTACAAGCAAGTCCTCAGAGATTTCTAGCTTAAGTACTTAGAGTTTTGAAGCAAGATGAGACATCTCCATAATGTACTCTCTGACATTGCCTTTACCTTCATACCTTTTAGAAATAAGTTTTGTCAAGAGCGTACCTATTTCAGCCTTTTCGTTCTTGGAAAACTTCTTTTCTATTGCAGCAAAAAACTATTTTGCTGTAGTAATGGAGTCGGAAATGGTGCTCTTGAATGCTTCTGGAATGGCCTTTTTCATTACCATAATACACATGCGATTTGATCTCTCCCATTTTTCTAGCTCCTTCTTTTCATTAGAAGTACTCTTATCCGTAAGAGGTGCAGGAGAATCAATCCTTAACGCAAGGTCAAGGTCCATGACTCAGAGAATTATTGAAAGATTCTCTTGCCATGACTTGAAGTTTGTGCCATTAAGCATAGGAAGAGAATTGAGATTGGCAGTAATAGTAGCAGGAGTAATATCTAAATCAGAGAACAATTAAATAAAACAAGCTTACATAAGTCTTAAACCAAAATTGAATAATAAATTTAAATAAAGGTAAATCCCATCTCAAGATATCGGACACTCCATTAATATTTCATCTTTGAATAAAATATTAACTTGTAAGTGACATCTTGGTGCAGTAATCAAACACTAACAATAAAATAACATATCAAACAATAAAACTTCCTTTGGGCCGATTTATTGTTCATATGTAAAACCAAATAATCATCACGGTGTTTATTACCACAAATGTACATGTGATTCTAATAAATATTAATCTTCCTTTGGGCCGATCAATATTCATATAAGTTACACACACATAACCTTTTATATTTTGAAATGAATTTATTTCCACAAGAGAGATCACTTTGGCGACATGTTGTTTAAAAAAATTCAACTCAAAATATATAAAAACATACCAAAATTTAAATTTAAATTTAAAATTCATACCAAATTCATGCACATACATGTATTCATGCATCAATCATTTATCCAGAGTAATAACCAATCTGAATAACTCTATTACTTCAAATAGAAGGTAGGATAAACCTCAAAATAAAATATGGTCCAAAAATTTTCACAAGATGAACCGTACATTAAAAAAAAAAACTATATAATCTCAATGATTCGACATGCTTAGCTCTGATACCACTTGATAGAGCTTTAGCCAAAGTAACCAAGATCTAAAACATGTCAAGAACTCATTGAGAAACATTATAGCGGAAGGGTACCTGAATCCATCTTTGTTTTAAACTCTATGAGTTGTGAGGAACCTTACGAATTATAGTCTTCCGGATCAAGTCGCAGTTTCTTTGCTACTTTTTCTGAAGATGGGATGTCAGAAGAATGAAAACTGATTGACTGATCTGGGGACCATGACTCCTTTATATAGAGATGAAGAGTCGTATCCTTTTAGATGAAGAGTCATATCCTTTCAGATCAAGAGTTATGTCCCTTATAAATGGTTATATCTCTTGAGTTGAAAGGTTGTATCCTTTCAAATGAAAGGTCATCTTATTTTATATGAAAAGTCATCTCCGTTGGTAATTCCATTTTTGCCCATCATAAGAATGAAAATTACCCTTAAGTCTCTACACACTGAAAAGTCACATCCTTTAAGCTACATTACAGCTCAACTATTGAAAACTTAATTAGATCATTTAAAATGAGCTGAATATGACAGTCTTTTTCATTTCTCCCCTCATTTTAATTGCATTTTTTTCGTTGTTCTTCCATTCGTATTGTATATGACACCTTTTTAGATTTTACGAGACTTGAATATTCTTGTCATTTACGTTGTATGACTCAGAACTTTGATGGTTCCTTATTTACATAAAGTATTTTTTTTTGTGTTTGGTGCCTGGAAGTCAAGTGCTGGATTTTCTATTGCCGATGAAGAATGGAATTCTATAAAGTCCCAATGGATTTTTCATTATTTTTGTTCTTGACATGGTTTTTGTAGAGGGAGTCTTATCTTGACTATGTTCTCAGTTATTTTGATTTTATTTTGTTAATGTAAAATTTAGCATGATTACTGTCTTGAAATTTTCATTGTGATCAAACGACTCTAAGGTTTGCTATGTCAAATTCCGATTCTGATCTCCTCATATTTAAATATAGGAAAATGCTAGCTGTACCTATGCACAATACTTATCCCACATACATGTTAATCTAAACCATTGATGCCTAGGGTTTATCCCTTTGAATATAGGATTTTATAAAATAAAAAATATTTTTTTATATTTTTAAGGACGTAGATTACAATGTACATGGGATAGGCAATACGCATAGGTGCAGCTAGCATTACTCTTAAATATAATCACCCCTGTATTCCCTGTAATTTATGACTGAAATAGGTACTATCCAATTCTTGTACTTTGTTTCATTGGTAATTTTTTTCTATTTTTCCTTTTTTTCTACTCATATCTTCTTCAGGGTGAGTGAGCAAAATTTTTTTACAAAAACTTTTACTATTAGTTGCTCCTTTATGATTGATAGCATGGTTTTTGCAGAACAATTTTATATCCTATCTCAAAAATGAATATGCTCGAATGGAGCACCTTTTTTGGTAATGTATTTTTACTAATTAATCTTATTTTTGGGCTAGCTCTACTTGCATTAATATGAAATACATCTTGAAGGGGATGGATCTTTGCTTCCTTCTATTTCCTGAATTCTCATTGGGGATGTCTCTACTTCAATTTCTTCCTCATTAATAGCGTCTCTCTATGGCACTATCTTAATATTTGAATTGTCAGTTATGATTATGCACTGTACATATACTCTCAAGCCCTCGGCTTGTTGCTCTTCCATTAGAGAAGTTCCTAGCTGCACTTGCTCGTATTTTACAGGTAAATTTGGATTCTTCATTTTTTCTGAATTAGCTGATACTAGTCCAGCATTAAAACCTACAGAATTTCAAGTTGCAATTCATTATATTAATTTTGAGAAAGATGGGATTCCACTCAAGAAGGTACTTAGTTCTTATTGTATACCATTCATGATATAAATCTCTTTAGCTACTTGTTAAGTTTCTGATATGAAAATGGTAGTCCTGATTTTGATTTCAGGATTCTTGTATTCATTTTTTGTTTTGTCTTTGTAGTTGATTGACTTCTCCATATGTATTATATACTTTTGAAGAGTTTAGTGTTTCTGTTTTCAGTTTTGTCTGTCCTTTCATATATTTTGCTAATTGTTGTGCATGTACCTACGTATTGGGTTTAGTAGTATCAGGTAGAAAATTTTATTTTACATTTTCTTTATGTAGTTATAGTATAGTGAAGATCTTATATATTCAAGGCAAGACCATCTTCATTGCTTCTTGTTCCTTTTATTTTGTTTAATTTCAGGTCATTTCTGTTTCAGACTCTTCACTGGAGAAGAAAGATGAATGAAGGACAAAGCAAATTGGAGATCAAATGAAATAAATGGCACAAGGAGCAGCTGATGCAGTGAATAACACTCGGAATGGGAGACTACAACAACAGTAAATGAGAAGGGAGATCTTTTTATGGCATCCTTCTATATGGTATATGGGCTGCATACTAAAATGTTTCATTTTTTAGTTGCAATTGTATTTGGTTTGGCTCCTCTCGTTAGAATGAGTTGGTAGCGTTGTAATTTTTTACTTGACTATTTTCAATTGTTCAATTTGTTGTTGTTGTTTAAATGAATGGAGATTGGATTATGATTTTTTGGAGAATGGCAATAGATTTTAATTTGTGTTATTTATATAGGTTTAATTAAGATAGAAAAGAATAAAAAATAGTTAAGAAAAAGATTTTTAGGGATGGTTGTCACAACCGCCCCTAAAAACAAATTAGGAGTTTTAGGGGTGGTTGGAATAACCATCTGTGAAAACTAAGATGAGAATTAAGGGCAGTACCTAACTGTCTCTATAGGGTTTTTTTCATTAGGGGCAGTCTTTGCTGTCTCTAAATCACTTTAGGTATCATTTTATTAGGGACGACTTCTGAGCCGCCTCTAATGGTAATAGGGACGGGTTTTTAACCACTCCTAAAGATGATATTTCTACTAGTGGTCTACGCGCCGGAAGTCAGAACCCTCAAGACTGATCATGTAGATGGCAAACGACTCAGGGCTAGCGGCGTTGTGGTGGTTGGAGGAGAAGGCGATGAGTTTATCGTCTGGGTACTAAGTGGGCTTCGTGTCTGTCCAGGTCCAATCTGTCAGTTGCTGTACTCCGACGAATACAACTTTGACGATGTCCACGACATATTTGGTTCGTGTGGCCGGAGCAGAAGAAAGCGTACTTCCCATCCAGGAGATGGACGGGAACACACTTTTTCCCTTTCTATTAGACTACTTTCATCTTGGCAGGGAGTACTTTGTCCCCGTCGTTTGTTAAGTCTGCTTCGTCGAATTCGAGTCGAGCGATATGAACGAACGATTCAATGGGGTCGAAGACCATTCCGGCAGACGTGAAAAAATACTCCTTTTTGGTCGGGCTCCATGTCGTCGAGAACATGGTATGGTCCTTCACATGGGCTTATCTCTTCGGTCCATCTGAATATATGATATGGTCCTTCACGCAATGCCACATCAAGAGCACTTGGAAATAACTCTTGGTGCTATGCGTTGTCTGATAGGTAATCTGGGTCAAGGAATCTTGATACATGCTGATTGTGACTTGTAATTATATGGTTAGTCTGATTCCAGTTGGGAAACTGCCGTTTGAATTGACGATCACTTACTCGCTGGTTTATTCAACTTGGTAATTCTCTTATTTCTTGAAAAACTAAGAAAACAACACTTCTGGAAAAACAAAGAAACAAAAAATAGTGTCTCGATCTTCAGCTAAGGCAGAGTATTGGTCCATGACAACCAAACCTTGTGAACTATCAAAAGGTTAAAGACACGATTAATGTGTCTTGGTGTTGATCATTCTCGACCTTTGAAGCTTTATTGTAAGCGATTTTACAATACAACAATGTTTCGAGATTAATTGGCTGGTATTTTCACCAAAACCTTGGAAACAACACAATTCAATTACTTCATTCTCAAGTTGGGCATTCGAAATTTGCATGCACCAACTTGAGGGGGTACTCGAATAGTGTGTTGTACTATTTTTAAGGGTATATTTGTAACTTTACTTTATTATTTTAGGGTTTAACATCGTATATAAGAAATTCAGTTCCAAAAACTCTTTCGTGTCAGTGAAGCGCAGGTATCCTTTCTGGGAAGGCTGGTTCACAGTCTCGAATCCCCGAGGGAACATCTTCTTGTCCTCCTTATCAGAGACGACACGGGAAATCACGATGTGTTTGCTGGGATTCTAGTCCACTAGAGTCGTGACCTGTAATTATCGTATGCTTCACCCCTTACTTTATCTGTGATACTAATTGCGTGAGTAATGTAACATATCGATGGTCTACTATAGACTATTATGTTTTCTTAGGTGACTCTTTGATTTTTTGGCTTAGCAAAAAATGATGTAATGTCAGTCATGCAAGATTATGTTACTCCAATTCATAATGAGAATAAGAGAACTCTTCAAATTGCTCACAATAATGTGTTTCATGAGGCATTAAAAATATCAAAATTAATTATCATGACCACATTGTATTTTTGGTACTCTCACCCTTTTGTATATATACCCTTTGAACATCAAACTACTAATTGATTTATTTAAGAAGTCACTTACTTCATTGCGATTTAAATACGATGAATTAATTCTTTTACTTCATCATGACTTCGAGGGAGACATTAAATATAGCTATGTAATTTTACAAATGATATTTTAATCTTTTTACTATGTATTAACCACAATTGATTTATTAATACAAATCAATCTGTTTTAATGAACATTTTTATAAGTTATCATAGATATCTACCTGAGATTAGAAATTCAGTTCGAGAAACTCGTTCGTGTCAACAAAGCGCAGGTATCCATTCTGGGAAGGCAGGTTCACCGTCTCGAATCCCTGAGGGAACATCTTCTTCGCCTCTTCATCGGAGACGCTGGGGGAGATCACAACGCGTTCGCCGGGTTTCCAGTCCGCAGGAGTCACCACCTTGTAGTTGGCGCTCTGCTGAAGCGAATCCAGAACCCTCACCACTTCGTCCATGTTTCTCCCAGTCGTTGCCGGGTAAAGAAAACTCAGCTTGATCTTCTTGTCAGGTCCGACTATGTGAAGCGCCCGGGAGGGTAGCTGCTGTCCCCCTGCGTCTCTCTCGTCCGGATCGACCATGTTCAACTGCTTTATGAGGTATCTGTGGGGATCGGCTATTATGGGGTAGCTCACTGTGCACCCTTGCTTCAATATGCAAGAAAATTACAGTAATTAAAATTGAAGGCAAAGTGCCCAAAAAATAAGAAAATGAAGAAGATGCGCACAAAGGAAGCAATCGTACCAGTTTAGATTACAAAATGGATGAGCAAAATGAAGATGAATAAACAAAGGAATGAAGACACAGATTTCGACTACCAATTTATAAGTACGCAAATGAAGAAGAAAAATGGGGAGGGAGGAACTTTAACGGCAGGCAATTTTCGTACAGCATAAGCTTCGACGTCCTTGATCCACTCTTTGTGAGAGTTTACATCGTCGCAAGAGAGACCAATAAGCTTCACTCCGCGTTTCTCGAATTCATGCGCTTTGGCCGCCATTTTGCCCAGCTCCGTCGTGCACACAGGTGTGAAGTCTCCTGCAGCATCGAAGAAAATTAACCCGTGATGAGATGAGACCTTGTAAATATAAAACCTCAAAGTCTTCCAGAATAGATTGAATCCAAAACGGCGAAGTACATATATATATATATATACCCCCTAGAAATGACAGATCGATACGGAAATCCACAATTCAATGAAAAAACAAAGAGTAGTACTGCAACAACGTACGTACCCGGATGGGAAAAGACGATGGCCCACGAATCTCCAATGAAATCATACAGTTTCATTCTTCCTTGGGTCGTTTCAACTTCCAGATTCGGCAGGGTGTCACCGATCGTGAGGCCGGGCATCGTCCTCAAAAATGAACACTCTCGTGAGGGAATTTCAATTCAGAGGCAATGCAGGTGCCTGATCGTTGGCAGGGTTGTCTGGGTCTTAAGTAGGATGAAGGGGGCCAATGCATGTCTTACACGTGGTAGAATTCTGCTGCGGGGTTTACACGGTCAGTAACGTGCTGGAGCCTAGGCAAGCCCACCTACTAACACGGGAAGTGTCCACCGTCGTGCATTTCCATCATCCTTTACGAACAATTACTGCTTTACTTTTTTACTTTAATTTTAGAACTAGGATGCACATACTACTATTTTTTTTAATCCGAAGCAAAATATATTTGTATAGGCTATGGAATATGTGATATGTGAGAGATTGTGCAAATATATACACTGATTCGAAATTAAAAATCGTGGGCTAAAAAGAGTGCCCCTAAAACTGTTTTTAATGGGTGAAAAACATGAATAGGATGGTATGGTGTATGCCAAAATTTGATGCAGAAGTCCCCTTGGTTGCCAACTTAGTCCCTTTGTTTTCCAGCAAGTGAGCCACCTCACACTACTAAAAAAGGGGCTTTCACCGGCGGTTTTTATAAAATAACCGCCGGTGTAAAGTTTATATGCCGGTGGTTAACAAAAAAACCCCGCTAAAAAAATCGTAAATATATCAACAGTACAGAAAATAAATCTCGCCCCCCCCCCCTCCCCCCAACTGAGGTCGATTTCCGAAAATCCCAATCTTCCACTCCCTTCTCTCCCAAGCTCGGCTCCCACGCGACACAGCTCTCCCAGCTGTTGCTGGCTTTGCTCTCCCGGCGGCGTTCCTCCCTCTCCCGCTCCCTTCTCTCCCGAGCTCGTCTCCCGCACGACATCGCCCTCCCGGCCGTTGCCGGCCGTGCTCTCCCGGCGGTGACACAGCTCTCCCAGCCGTTGCCGGCCGTGCTCTTCCGGCGGCATTCCTTCTCTCCCGAGCGACATCGCTCTCCCGGCCGTTGCCGGCCCTGCTCTCCGGCGGCTCCCTTGCTCTCCCCGCCACTACCCTGCTCTCCTGGCCGCTCCCCTGCTCTCCCGGCTCCGTCATTCGCTCTCCCTCTCCCGCTCTCCTGCTCTCCCGGCTCACTCCTTCGCCCTCCCGCTCCCCTGCTCTCCCGGCTCCCTCCTTCGTTCTCCCACTCCCCTGCTCTCCCGCCCTCGGCCGTGTTGCAGCCGTTCCCCTTCTCCGTACCGGTATGTATTTTTTTGCCGTCTTCTTGATTTTGTTCATCGAGGGTTCTGACATAATGGAAATGTTGTGGTTTGGTCTGGTTGTCTTTGTACATGCATCAAGAGGAAGCCTCACCAAGCATAACAAGATTATGAAAACTAATTAGCTTAACTTGATGTGTTTTTTATGAATTCAATTCATTCGGACCTTTGATTGTTTTGTTAGTTCTGCTCTACAATGGTTGACTGAAGTTGCTGTTTTGCCGAAGCATTCAAAGAAATCTGTTTTTGAGTTGAAGTTGACCAGCACTAATACCATGTAAACTTGATTAAGTAAAATGTATAGTTTAATAACATGAGAGAGCTATAGTATAATTAGTACAAATTAAAAGGGGTGAAAAACTAACTGGGTTCCATTGTTTGAAATGAAATGAGAGAGTATTCATTTACAATCATTGAGTTAGTGAAAATCTTTCTGCGCGTGGTTATTCCATTATTTTAGTTTGTGCAGTTGTGTTTTTTATTAGTCAATGTAATTTGAGTTTTTATGTTATGTTATTGTTGGATATTTTTAAGGAAGTTTGTTAGTAGAAACCTTCTCTAAGGTGTGGAATAGGATCTTACTTTAAATGGTTTGAATTGTTATTGTTTGTATTTGTGGTGTGCCACAAAGATGGACTATCTCAATGACAGGAGCTGGATATACCGGTACAGTAGCAAGCTTGACCGGTGCCAGCCTGAATTTTCGGAAGGGATTGTGTTCTTCGTAGAGTACGCCAAACGACAGATGGGGGTTCAAGAAAATGGTCTGTTAAGATGCCGATGTAGCAGATGTGAGAATAGAAAATATTTTGACAGCCACACCGTAATGTACCATATAGTAAAGGAGGAATTTGTAGCACGATACAATGTTTGGCACTACCACGGTGAACCACGAATTGAGCAACAAACAAGTGAACCGATCGAGACCGGACACGTAGAGAGTTGGGCGTTGGAGTGAGGGTAGACATAGCAGCATTGGGTGATGCCCAATGTATGTTTCCTACAATTTTGTCTTCCCAACCAGTCAATTTTATGAAGTAATTAACATTTCAATGCTGTTATAATATTTTTTTGCAGAAATATGCCACCAAGGAAAGACAAGGGTAAACAGAAGGTGACTGCTTTGCCTGAAATAGGTACAAAAATGTTTTATGCTTCTGTTTGTTGTGAGTTTTTAACAATTTAGCTAATAGACTCTGTGATTGTTCATTTCAGATTCTTGGGACATTAGGAATTGGTTCTCCAGCTATACATCCCCTATGAGTAATGATCAAGCAGGCACGTGCGTAACTTTAATATGGTCAAATGCGTCTTTTTATTGTCTGTGGTAATAATGGTAATTGCCATAAAAGGCCCATCTATAGGGGTGAACGAGTTGATTCAGCCTGAGGATGTGGAGACACAAGACTCAACGTTTGTCAGGGAAACACAGGATCCCAACTTTGATGATGATGAAACACTCCCACCAGAGACGTGCAGGACGAGGTCCTACTAGGGCGACCTCTCTCATGCCTGAACAGGGCAGCACACATAAAGTGGTCTTCAAAGAAGGTCAGATGACTAATAGGGAAGCGGGAAAATTGTCACGCATGGTTGGTTCTGATTGTCGTGAAGAACGATATTTCGTTTTCCATGATAATTGGCGGAAGCAACGACATAAGTTTGATACTTGGTTTAATGCTATGTCGGTAAGTATGTTTGCTTTATAGTTTAAAATATTAATTTGTTGCGGGATATGCAAACTTGTAATGTACAATGATTTTGCCATCATACTTGTAATGCAGGAGATTTATACATGGATGGAGGATGATGGGAAAACAAAGTTGACTGATGAGGATGCAAAAAAGGTCTTGAAGCCAATTCTCCAAAAATTGATTAGGGACAACATGATCTACCTAAAGGCAGACAATGTGGACTGTAAGAGCCCGGATCTGTATGCATTGAGTCCCATCCCGACCACAGGCCAAGACTCAAGGGATAAGCTATTGGCCTATAGGAATGATGAAAAGGTGCAAGAGATGTCCAAGAAGAACAAGGTCAATCGTTCGAAGCAAGTGGTCCTTCACACACTCGGGACGAGGTCTTTTCCTCAGCATTATGAACAATGGGTAAGTAGTTTGAATTTTATCTCAGATTATTATCATTACACTTTGATGCAGCAACTAATTGTTAGGTGTTTTTAAAAAACAAAGGAAGAAAAAGGGAGAAATTTCAGTGTCTTTCATGGTTATGTGGGGGCTCATGTGAAGAAAGATGGAACTTTTCCTAATGAAGGCACACGTGACAAATGTGTAAGTTTCTACACTCAAAAAATTCCTTCAGTCATCCTATTTGAAAGCTAACTTGATATGTCTTTTTTGTAGGAACAATTACGGTGCGAGGCAATTGCTTGCCAGATTGCGGACTCACGTGATCCTTCAGATTGGAGACATGTATTGGATCACCTGCATGGTGGACATCATGGGGGATACGAAAGGGGGTTTGGCTACGGTTTTTATCGAGGTAAAGTCGGTCGTTTGCATAAGTCGGCGTCCCAACAAGAGACTGATGCATTTAGGTTTTTAAATTTAGTGTAACATAATTTATAGCGTAAGAGTTAATTGTTGTTTTGATTTGTGTTATTAGGCGAAAAACATGAGAGAGGCCATGCTGAAGGGGATGACTGAGCTGGGAGTCAATTAAGCTTTTTTTGGGACTTGGATTTTTGGTGCATTCAGTTTAGAATTTTATTGAACATTAGAATTAGGTATTTATAGCTTAATTTTTTCAAATGTAATGAATTTTGAGTTTCAACTATGAGTTTCATATATGTAATGAATATGAGTCATATAATTACAGTACAGATCAATAATTTTGAGTTTCATATATGTTATATTTGTTTAATCAGGTGAAAAAAAAAATAAAAAAAATATTTTTTTATTAAAAAACCATTCCCTGCGGTTATTTTCCGCCAGTAAAAAAAATATGCCAAACGAATACACCGGCGCTTTTTAGGCAACAAACCGCCGGTGGAAAAAATAAGAAAAAGGCGGAATTGGCTCATACATGTGTTTTCCCCGGTGGTTATTAACCGTCGGGGTACGTTTCCTTTCACCGGCGGTTATAAACTACCGGGGGTACGACTCCTTTCACCGCCGATTTGAAACCGCCGGCTTACTTTTATTTGTACCGGCATTGTTTTTACTGCTGGTGAAAAAATTTTGTCACCGACGGTTGGAAGCGTCGGTAGAACTTCTACCGACGCAGTCATCACCGGTGAAGGCCCGATTTTTAGTAGTGTCATTCGCCTCACAAAGTTAATTGTACGAGTTGTATTTGGGGAAGGGTTGTCATTATTGTGCAAACTGGAGAGTTTAATGTCTAGTGTATTATTTTTGTCTCTTGCATCAACTGAATGACAAGTTGCCATCTCCTTAAATTATGATTGGTGTATGCAAAAAAAATCTCGTAAAATGAAAGATAGAGTATATAAAGCATGTAATTCAGCCTCCTTATTGGTTTTGTTTGAGAGGAGCCAAATTGCAGTGAGAATAGGGTCCCCGTGAGAGTTACATAAGATAAAATTACTGCCACCCATCTTAAAACTCATGTTTGCAGAGCCATCCAAATTTCCTAGGCGTGTTGGGAGTGGTTTATATTGTGATTTGTTTATATTGTATAGTGTAGGCAGCTTGGCAGGTAGCCCGGTTATTGGAGTGATAAGAAAGGGAAGGGGTAGTTTGTTCAAATATTTATTTTTTTATGTTGCACAATGTTTCCCACAATGTATTGATAACATAGATATGAGTGTGGGGAAGGTGTTTGGTTGGCCAGGTGGTAAAGAGTTTGTAGAGTGAAGAACAGAGGATTGGGTGGCTAGGAAGGAATAGGGTTGTTGGTTGCATAAGATTCCAAAGATGTGCAAAAGGACATAGGATATGGACTTGATCAACAGTTTCTGGTTCCTCATGACATATGGGGCAGGGAGGATTAATATGTAAACAACGTCTACACAAGTGGGAGGTGGCGGGTAGTCTCTCAAACAATGCGAGCCATAGGGGCTCTTATTCACCAAATATATATGACCAGATAATAGTATCTTGTGTCCACAATATGTGTAGCAACGTCCCAGGTCCAAATGGCTCAGATGTGAGATTCCTTTTAGGAGTTACTACTGTTAGTTAGGATAATAATACCTTCTTAGATGGGACTTGGGGGCCTATAGAACTTTTTGGGAGAGTAACTTGGGGTTGATTAAGAATGTCTACCTAGGTATCATACCATAGAGAAGTGTGTGCTCCAGTGCCAATTTGGGTCCGGAGGGATTTGGTAAGTGTAGGAATGAGCTCTCTCGATTATTCCTTTAGCCGTGGACAGTAGAAGCGATGTGCTCAAGAGCGGCTGAAGGGGAGAATCTCAGATGGCCTTATCCAGTGTGCATGAAAGCAATTTTGATGAAGTACTCCTGTATGAGTGCCCCCTTTCGGCAATAAAAGCTGTCAAGTACACTGAAATACCAAAACCACTTTAGGTACTTTAGTCTATTTATTCCCAAAAGAGAGGGCTAATTGAGAGTAGTTGATAAAATCAGTTTTAATATGATTCGTAAAAAGGGGAGCTGGGAGGACTGCACAAGGGCAAATTGAAAAAGGGTGACCTCAGTGCTGTGACCCAGGGGATCTTTCTTTTAGGGGGATTCAAAGAATGTATCAGACTTTGAGAGCTGAAAGCGACGCGAGAGCGCTTCACTTGAAATAAGCAATGCGAAGGGATTGAGTAGGAGATATTTAGAATAGAAGAATAAAACTTCTTTAAACATTTGTTTCTAGACTAGAGAATTATCATATCTGATTTTTTTTGGAGGACATGTGGTGTTAGGGGTCATTTAGTTCGCAGAAATGACGCCCATAAGGAGTATAGGTGAGCATACATATGCTATAGTAGTTTTAGTTGGAATGTTGTTCCAAGAGCATAAAGATTTCGAAGGCCTAGGCCACTTTCTTTATACGAACGAAGTAATTGCTGCTAGTTTACAAGATGGAGTTTCTTATTTCCCATATAAGACCAAAGAAAGTTTCTGAAAAGTGTTTCCAACTTTTTGATGATTCAGAGTGGAAGACAGAAACATGTTAAGTAAGTGTAGGGGTATGTTAGTCAATACTGATTTTAGAAGTGTAATGCAGCCAACAAGGGAGAGGGATTTTTCTGAGCCATCGTGAAAATTTACTCTGAATCTTTTTCTGTATGTGTTCAAAATTTGTCGAGTTATTCTGGATGTAGGGATATAATTTCCTAAGTATGTGCCTATAGTATTTGTAGCCTTAACGGGAAGGATACAAGAGATGGCCTGTTGAGTTTGCGATGACACTGACTTTGAATAGAAAATAATGGATTATGAAGGGTTAATATGTTGGCATGAGTATTCAGTGTATTGATTAAGGATATATTTTAGTATATTTGTTGTGGTGTAATCAGCCCTACCAAAGATGAGGGTGTCATCTGTGTGATGAAGATTGCCAGATTGGGCTCGTGTCAGAGAATTATTTGGTGATCAATGTTTGCTTTCCTAATTTGGGTTAGTTCAATGGCTAAGATGAAGACGGTGGGGGATAGTGGATCACCTTGACATATTCCACAAGGTGACGGTTTGGGATGGGTATCCATTTATAAGTATCTGGTATGTAGGGGTATTAATACAGGAGTGAATGAGAGTTTTCCGTATAAATGGAGAATTGAAGAACTTCAAACGTATGTGATATTAAAGACCAAGTCATAGTGTCAAAGGCCTTACGGAGATCTAGTTTTGCTCCAAAGAAGGCATCTCGTTTTTTTTTTGAGTTGAAAATAATTTAAGATTTCTTGAGAAAGAAAAATGTGGTAAGGTATTTGTCGGCCTTTGATAAAAGCCGATTGGTTTGGAGAGATGAGCGAGGGGATGAGTGGTGCAAGTCTGGTAGTAAGTTTTTTAGTGAATATTCTATATACTACATTGCAAAGATTGATGGGGCGGTAGTCAGTAAAATTTGTTGCTGAGGGGATTTTTAGAATTAGCACAATAAATGTTTCATTTAATGGTGGTTTTATATGGCCTGAGAAAAACATTTGTTTTATGTTTTCATGAAGGTAGCCTTGAAACTTGGGATAACGGTGTTTGAAAAAGATTGGTTGAAAACCATCTGGGTCAGGATCTTTATATGAATCCATAGAGAATAGTACAACACGGACCTCACGCATTGTGATGGGTTTAGTTAGTGTTTGTCTTTGAGGTTCGATTAAGGTTTTAAATGAGTGAAAAGGAGGTGGTTGTTGAAGAGAGGTTGCACAAATAATTGGCTGAAATACTAAGTAGCAGCAATTTGGATATCTAGGTAATGTTCTTGGATGATACCGGTGGATCAATTTTTTGATTAAATATTTGCATATGTTTGATACAAGTGAATTTGATGAGGTCATGTTGAAGGGATTTCTCATTGGCTATGATCTCGGGTTTGCAAGGATTTTTATGTAAAATAGTTTGGGCATTATGTAAGAGTTTTGATGTTGCTTTGATTTAATTTGGAATTTTCCAAAAGACGTTTTATTCCAATGTTGTAAGGTCGTTGTAATTTTTTGCAAACTGAGATTTAAATATTCTGGAGGGAGCAGTGGATTGGTGAGAGTGCCTGTTAGAAGACCAGGCTAATAAGACTAAGTTTTTAAATCCAAAGCCTTCTTGCCACATGGCTTAAAAATTGAATGGTTTAAGGTGTGTGGGTATACAGTGAGTCATAAGGAGTGGGTAGTGATCGAAGCAAACTCGTGGAAGGTGGATAACTGAAGTGTGGGGCAAGAGGCTGATCCATTTGTTATTGGGGCTTAGTCTAGTAATGATGCCATTACCAGTTTTGAAGAAAGTCGACCATTAGACCAAATGTATTGAGGGCCATGATACCCTAGGTCATTCCAATCATTGAGTGATTAAGATTTTGAAGAGAGGGTTTGCTCTGTATGGGGTAGGTTATGCCATATATTTTTCAGGAGTTAGGGTAACATTAAGATCTCCTATATATAGGGTCGGTTCCTTTTGATTGGGTAGGAGACTTTCTAAGTAAGAAAGTGTGTGGGTCCACTGGGAATTGAGAGGGGCGGAGGGGGGGAGGGAGGTGATGAAGATGATCTGTATGATTTTTGCTTGAAGTAAATGTGAGTGGAAAATGTCAAGAAAATTATTTGAATGAGCGATATATAAGGAAATATGAGATTTCCAAAAGAGTCATTTCAATGTGTTGAGTAGGAAGTATTTAGTCCTCTCCCTGGCCTTTTTTTCCTCAGGTGTCCTCAGGTAGGGGCTCTGAGACCTAAACCTCGACAGTGGGAGACTCAAAGGCTTCTCCATCGACATGTTGAAAAGTGTAGTCAAGGGGTTGTGAGGGTGTTGAATTATTCCATCGGAGATAGCGGGTATAGTGCCATTGTTTTCATTAGCATTGGTCATAGGTGGAGTAGATGACTCTGAACTTTCTATCATCACCCCTGTAAGTGGTGCGATTTGATCAACAATATTGTTCAAGCGCTCTCCCAGGGATCATTGTTAGAGGAGGATGGTTGTTGGGACATGTTGGGATGGGATGGAACTCGGGGATAACATAGTGGGGGATGAGTAGTAGTTTTTTGGTTTTTACTAGGGGGAGTGTTTGAAAAGCTTTGTTGTCGATGCTACACTAAGTGCCAGTCTTTGGCGGAAGAGTCTTTAAGGTCATTCATGGGTGGGCAGGGAGAAGTTGAGGAGGATTCGAAAACTCCCCCACAACAGTCTAACATTGAGTCTCCCATGCGCCTATAGTGGAGACAAATCCGAGGACAACCTTCTGCATTTAATGGGAGACAAAAAGTATCAACAAGGACTCTTGGAATTTCATCTTCTAGTTGGTTGGTGTCTACTTTTATTCGAGTGACGAGGCGTCCCTCTAGATGCCTAAGCATTTCATTGTCTATTACAATATACTCCCAAAGGGATTGATTAGTTTTACCCAAAGGGGGGGCACATGTAAACATTTCACTTTCTATATGAATTTCTTGGCCATTGGACGAGATGTAGGTGGGCATCTTGGATTTTTATGGGGCATAGCAATTGGAGGTGGCCCCAATGCTCTTTTGGATGAGAGTCGGAATGAATAGTAGGCTCGCTTGAAGGAGGAGATGATAATCTCTAGGTCTGATAGATCCGAATGTTAGAGGAGTTATTGGAGGAGGGTAAGGTCTAATGAGAGGTGGTTTGTAAAACGACCTGCAAAGAGTCCGACTAAAGATTTTTGCATTCGAAGTAGTCCATTGTTTGTACACTCCCTTAAAACAATTACATAGTGTAGATTGTCAATGAGGGAGGTGACTGGGTCCACCTAATTGTGCACAGCCTTGCAGGGGTTAGGGGGAGGAAAGAGAATGGGGAGTGGGTAGTAATGGAGAAAAGTTAGATGAGAAGGATTTCCAGTAGGAATTATGATTGTCGTGGGAGAGGTTTGAATTGTGGGATCCGAGGGGTCCCTAGAGAGTAAACAAAATGGAGGGTTTGCAACGTAAGTAAAGTTTCGAGGTTTAGATGAGAGGGTTTATGGAGCAAGAAATATGAGGTGTTATGAAAGTTGTAATATGGTTAAGGCAATAGGAAGGTCTGATTGGATGTGAGGCTGCATATGATGGTTTGATCCACAATAAGTAAATGTTAGGTGGGTGTGGAAGTGATGTGGAGGAGGAATTACGAGGAGTTGTGATCAGGGAATTTTTCTAAGTGTGTCGCGAGACTGTCAAAGGTGTGTACAGGGCAAATAGGGTAGAGAAAATGTAGGGAGCTTTCCATAAGGGGAAGAGTGAAATAGGAGAGGAGTTTAGGAGAAAAGAAATGAAGTACACAATATAATCCTGTTGTAAGATCTACGGGGAGCTTTCCATGCAGTGACACCTATTGAAGAAGGGTAAGGAAATAACATTATAAGGGAAGGAAAGTCTAGTACTTATATCGTGACAATGATGACTTAAATTCTGTTGTAAGATATGACGGGCCTTGATGGGTATTTGCATGCATAAGTGGACGTTGTGCAAAGGTATGATGGGCATGCAATTTTGTGGTAGTTGTTAGTGGAGGATATCCGAAAGTTGCATCGGACTCTAAGATCTTCCTACAGAGATGGCAGGATAGATTGATGAAGATGAAATATTTTGGTTTGTTTGGCCATGAGGTGTATAGGTACACAAAATGGTTTAGAGGGAACAAGAAAGTGTATTGGGAATAAATGTGGAGGCATTGGTAGTATGGATTTTTGAAGAGGGTGGGAGGTTGGGATTTATTTTGGGTAATGAGAAAGATGGGTGTCTTTAGACATAATAGAATTACTAGGTGTCATAATAAAATGTGAAGAGATTATAGGATCTACAGTAGGAGGATAAAATGATAGAATTTGATTTGATGAGTACAAGTAATCCGGTCTGGTAATCATGAGGGATCCCATAGATATCGTGTGGATGAGTGCCGAAAAATGTTGAAAACGCTGGGGTTGAAAAGTTATAGGATATAGTGAGAGAAACAAATGTAGCGATAAGAGAGCATGTGAGGATATTAATGAGGCTAGCGAAGATGTGAGGTTCAGCAAATGAGTGGTAGAGGTAAGATTGTGTGTGAGAAGGTTTGGATTTGATGTGGGGTTGAACGGTTTAAAATTAGGATTACTGTGGCAAGGTAGAACATTTTTTCGTGAGTGTGAATCCCGTATTCCCCCTCTCTTTTTTCTTGAGTCTACCTATGGCTTACCTCTTGAATCTAAGACGGAATGACTCAAATGCCACCTTCTTAAGTACTACTATTGTTGTGCCAACAATGACAGTAAAAATTCGTTGTGCTTTAACTATCCACGTATTTGACAGTGTCTTTAATAATTCTAGTATTATACTAGTTCTTTTGTCATTTCCAAATTCCATTAGAATAAAAAGTGTAATATAAGAGTGGATTATGTGATAAGAGGACATTGTAAATGTAATCTCTACCTTGCTTTTAGTTTCTGGTATCACAACAGTCCTTCATTGGTATTTTGGTAATCGGCTTCCATTAGTTCAAGGCAGCAAAAATGTGATCTGGCTTCTACTTTAGCTATCTTCAATTGTCATAATTTTCAAAATCCTAACAAGAATATAATTCCTTACTTTATTTGAGGTTTCTTGGTCTTTGTTGTGTAATAAGTGAAAAAAGAAAGTATTGCTGATGGTGGGTCCTTGTAGCTTGACGTCCATTTGTTTACATTATAACTGGGATATTCCTATTGGCATGTCCATAAAAAAAGGCCACGATGCTTAATCTATGATTGTTTATTTTCCAAAAAATTAACAGTTTTACACATTCTCCCCAATGGAGCTAATGTTTTTTTTTAAAACATACATGTCAAATCTCTTTCATATGGAAATTAATATTATATCCTTTTCTTCATATAGTCCAAGTTTTTGGCTTAACATTTATGGATTTCAATCCAACATTATAAGATAGTTATGTACACATAACACCTAACGTGTTAGTATGATATTTTGTAGAAAAGAAGATGATTTTCCTATGAATTGGCTCGTATAGGTCCTCTTTGTTGATTTAAGATATAGCAGAATGCCAATATGAGTATTAAACCAGACAATCTCTTTGGTGTTTGTAGTGCACAAATTATAATCTAGTGTACTACTTTTTGATTTACACACCAATCTTACCAGCATATTGATTGAGGATAGGATTTTCCATTTATATAAATTCTGAATAAACAATTGAAATTTGGACCTCACTTATATTTGAAATTACAAATGCTTAAGAAAGTAAATTATTTGGCAGTAGAAAACAAACTGATCGATAAACTTAGTTTTTAGAAAATTTGTTATTTATACTATTCATTTTTCATCAGCATTGCTAGAAATGTGGGTTTCGCCGGCAATAATTAAACTACCACGATATATGGGTCTTTTAAATGATGTTTAGTTCCACTGGTGGGTTTTTTTTTTATTTTTAGCAGTCGGTGGAAGGTCTGATACTTAATTCGTGAAATAGCTTCCTGGCCACCCACCCTTTGCGCACTCATTTTGTGTTGCCATAGATTTCTCTGGGATTTTATTCTCTCTCTTTCTATTCCATGTTATTCTTACCTCAACCTTTGCAGTAAGCTTCTTTCACTCTTTTTCTATTCCATAATGTATGTGGATCAATTTTGATACAATATCTTATTTCGTGTTACCCTAATCATGTAAAAGATGTTTAATTAATTGAAGGACACATGCAATTACTATTTGATGTAGTTGTATATTTTGGATGCATGTGTAATTTGTTGTTTTAAGGTAATTTTTGTATTCATTGTTAAACAAATATTTGTTGTCTCTGGCATTTTGACATGAGGTGCTCTTTCAGTTGAGTTTTATTTTTATTTTTTTAATAGGTCTCACTCCATAAATTAATCATTGAATGTTTTTGGTGTGCTCTCATCCTCTGCCTCCTTTTTGGAATTGGTAATTTGGATTAACTGTTTTGTGGCTGCAGGACATTTTCTATATCGATTGTTAAACATATATTTGGTCATTCGTCACAACTTTGATGTCATACATATCGAGAAAGAATGTATGTGAGATTATCTTAAACACCTTTTTTTAAAATAGAAATAAAAATGGGAAGTGAAATGATAATATAAATTCCAAGTTAGATATGCAAAATATTAAAATACGAAACCACTTCACCCAATGCCATCGAATAATATGGATGGTAAAGTACTCATTCGTCATATCTCATACCATCTGAGCAAGCAAGAGAATACAAGGTTTCTTTGTGGTTTGAAAAAATTGGAACTCCATCAGGTTTCTCCTGAAACATCTCCAGCCAAATACAAGTCCAACCAAGGAAAATTGTAGGCCTCAAAATTCATGAGTGCCATGTTCTCATGAAATAATTCCTTGCACTGATCTTGAAGAAATTAATTTCAATGCTTGTTTGCAAAGTCTTAAATGAATATGGCTCTTTTTTCAGGGAGTTATGGGTTACAGTGGTTGATGTGAAGAACATAGGAAGCTAGAGGCAACAATCCCCTTCATTTTATGTCATCTAGAAAGGATTTCTTTATACAGATGGATGTACTTTATTGGCGTCCCTTGTTAACATTGAAGAATAATATCCATTGCAAGTATCGGCAGGAAGTATCCACTGCAGAAGGGTACTTGATGGAGGAAGTTACAACTTTTTGCTCACCCTACGTTGAGGGAATGGAGTCGAAGTTGACCAGGCTAAGAAGGCACGAGGGTGGACCTTAGGGGGATGCACACTCATATTTGATTAAGACCGAGGAGGCATATCAGGCTCACCAATTTGTATTTTTCAACAGCCCGGAGGCTCGACCATATCTATTGTAAGTATGAGTTTAATACTTTCAGAAAATACATTTCTTACCTTCCATGAATGTGTTTGAATCATTCCCCTTTAATTTTTGTTGGGGACATAAAAATTATTTAAGATGGTTGCATCTCCAATGAATCGAGCTTTTGGTTCAGACAAAGCAACTTAACCACTTTGTACTGTAGTGTAAAACTCACATAAGTTTATCAAATAGTTTTTTTGGCCTATGATATCAGCTAATATTAAGTGTCCCTCGAACATACTTGGTGTGTTTATTCTCTTAAGTAACAATCGATGCTAAATCCTAGCAAGGATTCTTTGGCAATGGTTGAAAGTTTGAGACAAAGATTGTTGGAGTAACCCGGACCACTCAAAATAGTGGTATTGCTACTACAAGAAAGGGTATAATATACTCTACGGTGACTTGCAAGCCATTTTAGAAGTGTACATTGGAACTTGGACACCAATCTACTAGTTTAAGTGCAACTAGTACACATGAAGGAGGGCATAGGTCGTGTGATATATGAGCTTGACTTCACGTTGATAAATATAACAAAGTGAAGTTATGAAGATGAACCCTTCATCTTTCAATCTAACGAACAATAAGTATTCTATTCAAAATACCCATTTAACTAGGGAGACTTACGACACCCCCCTAGTTAATGTCGACGTAGGGCGGAAGAAGATAAAACTTTGTTTGTTGGCACAAAATCCACGGGTGGGATACGTGGAGTTCAACCGTAAAGATGATGTTTTGTGGGTGCCTAGAGAAATACGTACAGGTTTAAAGATTAATATTGCTGACCTTAACGAAACATAACATGGGTTTGGATCTTTTATCATTTTAAATATGTTACTACTAATAATAAATTCCAAACATTCTCATAAAGCTAACAAAATTTGTTTCTTTTATTTTGCAGGGCAATTATGCTGCCTAGGACGACACCATGCCTACTACAAATAGGCAAGTTTGTCAGAAGAGGACTACCTCCACCTATGCATCAGGTACTTGAGCAGAATTACAGGTTATATTTGTTTTTAGTTTCTTATTAGTGTGTGAAACTTATCCATTGCAACTCATTCTATAGTCCATTCATATGTTTTTCTTACAGAGGCTCTAAATATTCGAGCTTACTTCCCGAATCATCAATCTTCCGAGAGCAACGACACAAGTAACTTTTAATAAAGGATTGTGTTTTGTATCATATGGAATGCAATTCAAATTTTGTGTTTGTAGTTATCTTGTTATTATATGTCCATCAAGACATGCTTCCCAAGAGGACATGGATCCAATCCTAATGGAAGACATTGCGACTCAAAACCTTGTAGATATGGAGGCAAAAGCTCGCGAGGACATGGCGACACAACCTCCTGAAGACACGGAGACAGAACTGCCCGAACAGCTTGTGCAATGGAAAGGGAGAGGTCCAAGTAGAGTGCCCTCATTTCTTCCCCAATGTGAAGAAACATGGACAATCCAAATTACGAATGGGCAGAGGACTTCTGAGAGTGAAAGCTCATTGTCATGTCTTGTGGGAACATATGTTCAGGCAGAATAGTTTTTCCCTTTGCAGCTCAAGTGGCGCAACTATCCTTATACAAAAAATGAATGGTGGTTTTATGCATATCTATGTAAGCCATTGACGCCAATCATTTAATTAAATGGTTTTTCCAAGGTGCTAAGTTAGGTACGAATTGATGTCATTCTTTTATTGGAAATTTAATAATTTGGGAACGAGTAAAATTAACCGATGACTACTGATATAGCCATAAAGGTCATCAAGGCAATTCTATAGCAAATAATAAGAGAGCTGAGCAACATATCAGAAGGCTTACTATGATGGGAAGACAATGGAACGACTTCAAGAATATCCCATCAAGATTATAGGTCTTGACAAGTGGAAATTTGTTAAACATTGGGATGAAAAGAGTTTGAAGGAAATGCCCTAGAAAAATAAGGTGAATCGGTAGTTGATGAAAACTACACACACATTGTGAACAAACTTCTTCAGCAATTTCTATGATGAAGAGGAAGTTTGATATTTTAAACTTTTATCATTCATTGGTTTTTAATTTATAAGCTTCATATATATATATATATATATATATCTTCTAATAGTCATTTTAATTCAAACCAACATTCAGCCAATAACAATGATTTCTCCTTTTTGCAATCTTACCTCACGCCGCACAGGAAAGATGGAACGTATCCAAGTGAAGGGACAACACTATGCATAAGTTTTCAATTTCATTACAATTAATACTGACACGAGAATAATGTTTGAATCAATATTTTTTTATGCAGGACATGGTCATCCAGTGTGCCACTAACACCATGTTGACACCTCAAGGACACCGTGCATTTAACACAAATCTATGACAAAGGTGTCCTAGGGCTACCGAAGTGGTTATGTGAGAGGGGTTGAGATTGATTGTCCCTATGTAGGGGTGTCTTTGCCTCTACTTATAGCAACACAGCTGAAATTTCCATCCTACAAGCATGGTTGCAAATGGAAAAACAAGATAATGGGGTAATGTGGGAGGAGATGCAGCTCATGCGTAGGGATGTAAACGGGTAATAAATGGTACGGGTAATGGGTTTCCGTTTACCGTTTATTTTTTTGAAACCTTTACTCGTTTCCATCCGTATCCGTTTAGTTCCGTGAAATCCTTACCTGTTTATTACCCGCCGGAAAACCGGGTAATCGGATAATAAATGGGTAATAAACGGGTAAATAATAAAAAAATATAAAAAAACACAAAAAACCCAAAAAAGAGAAGAAAAATTAAGAAAATTACTGATAAACAGTCAAATACAACACTTTTCTAGAGTTCAAAATACAAGTTACATAACACAAAAATCAAACACAAATATAAATTATCTCCTACACTTAAAATTGACTAGGAACTAGAGAGGGACTAGAGAGGGAGCAATGAGTCAATTACTAGGGACTAGAGAGGGAGCAATGAGTCAATTACTAGAGACTAGAGCGGGAGGGAAAACCAAAATTAGAATATTAATTAATTAGAGAAGTAAGTAACTAGTAATTAAAATCAATGATATTACTTATAACTTATAACTTATTAACAATTTGTTAATTACTATGTTTATCTTTATATAATTTTTATTGTGAATTATAATATGTTTATTTTTGTATGACAATTGTTTACATTTATAAAAACAATTGTCATTTATATAAAATCTGACATTTGTAAGAAAAATAAATTTTTTTTAATCTTAGATTACTCATACTACCTTATTTAGTTAATTATGAATTTACAATATATGATCTATCCTTTATGACTATGAGTCTATGACTATGACTAGGGATTCTTTATGAGACCATGAGTTAAAGTCAATATATTTTGACTTCTAATATTTACCAAAATATATAAATATATTCAAATTCTCTCCAAACTTTTTAACTCTACAATTTTTTTATAATAAGTGATAAAAAAATATAATAAGGTTATTTATATAGAAATAAGTATTTTATGGTTAAACTAAGTAAATATATAAATTTACTATATTACCCTTACTTAAACGGTAAACGGGTAAAACGGGTTTGGAAGAGCTATTTCCGTTTCCGTCCGTTTATTAAACGGTAGAGCGGGTAAACGATAGAGCGGTAAACAGATAATGATATTTTATTTCCGTTTAATTCCGTTTATTAATCGGGCAGACGGTAGAGCAGGTAATCGGCTCCCGTTTACATCCCTACTCATGCGGCATCAACTGCTAGAGCTGACATATTGGCGATCCATGGTAGAGTCAACTGTAGTTTTGTACTCTTTTCAAATGAAAATTCAATTACAATATTGAATTCTCTTCACTCTTGTCATTAAACTTATTTAATTTGGCAGGACCATCCAATCAACAAGGGAGGGAACACCCAAATAGCTGATTTGCCTCAAGTATTACACTAGTTTATGATGTATTGTACAACAATTTGAAAACGTGGGGTAAATTTTTTCTATCTTGGTTTGTGACACTTGTTTTGCCCATAAATGTTAATTAATGACCTACTGTGAATTTTGTTACTTGCTATAAATTTAGAACCTTAATTTTGCATGTGTAATACATATTATACATGGGTTGTAAATTATATAGGTGCAAGTCCATAATATATGAAAATTAGGTCATTTGAAAAAAAACAAAAAAGATACACTGGTGGTTTAAACCGCCGGCATAAACATTGCCAAAGAACCAGTTACTGGGCTACTTCCCCTAACGGTTTAAACCATCGGTTGTACAGTACTTAAGTCCCAATGATGACATCGGCGGTTAATTTGTTCTCGATGGAAGAAGTTCACTAGCGGTTGTCAACGTGGGTGGAACTTGTTCTTTGGCCGGCAGTGAGCGGAAGTGTATCTTTAGCCAGCAGTGAGCGGTAGTGTATCTTTAGCCAGCAGTGAGAGGTAGTGTATCTTTGACCGGTGGTTTTTTCACCGGTGGAACCAACCACCAACAGGGTAGTTGGATTTTGGATAGCCAACCCTCGACAAAAGGTTTTTATGCTTCCAACAACGGTAATTAACCATCATTGGAACCAATTTTTTTAGAGTGCAAGCTAACATTTGTCTTAGTTTACTTCAGAAATTTAAGCACATCTTGGATATGGTGGAACTGCCTTACTCTTTTTTAGGTACTTCTTTTCCTCTTTGAAAGTGACTATTAACTTGCATTGGTTGGGAGCAAATGACTGCATTAAAAGTTATTGTTATTTGGAAACCTTGCTACTGTTGTATTTGACTAGAGAGATGACTAATGAGCTGCAAGACATTTACCAGATCTTCCAATTAAATGATGCCAAAGAAAATAGATACTGGTTGTATTTGGTAGGGCACTAGTAAGATATTATTATTATTATCTCGTTGATTTCCTTAATAGCATAGTGACAGAGTAAGGTGTTAATTCAAGAAGATCGTTTGAAGTGTCCATTGCTACCTCCCCGAGTCTATGAAATGGCAAAAGAATCTTTCAGAGAAAATTCCACCTATTGGATTTGGTTAGTGGCCAAAGCAAGCAAATAAGGCAGATGCAACAAGTGAATTCTTCTGGACAAGTATGTGAAGTCAGCTAAACCTTGTGTAAAAAAGGTAGCAGAGATAAAGATTTTTAAACAGGGCATTTACTATAATTTTAGGATTGAAAGGCAATTAAAGATATACATATATATAGCAAAATGAAGATGGTTATGATGTCTCCGAGGTTTTCATGTGAAGTTTACATTTTGTTATATTTTTCATATTGCAAGTTTATGAATCCTGTGGTAGTTGCAGCAACTATTGCTGCAGAAGGTATGGCTTTTTCCAGCTATATATGGTTTTCCTTTAGATGGCAGTTAGCCTACTTTTCATATTACTTGTTCTTCTATTAATTGCCATGGTAAAGGCTCGAACTTTTGTTAAACAATATGGACATTTAGCTTGTAAAATGGCCAATCTGCCTGATATGTTATTCTGCATTTCATTTAGATCGGCAAAGTAACAATTTACGAGTTAGAAAAAGAATTACTATTTACGTCATACAACTTTGATTAATTAACATAACTTTATTAATCTATCCAGTAGGATTAATACATTGGTTAGAATCAAGAATTATGCCATAAAGACATGCATATATGGTATATGTTGTTGGAGTTTTTCTTTTTATTTGGAAGATTTTGGAGCTTTAATTAGACTATTAATTCGTAGCATATAAGTTTGAAAAATGTAAAAAATACAAAAAGAATTGAAAAGAAAAAAGATCACCCTATTTATTTCTACTACAGGTGATCATATACCGCTTGTATAATATATGTAATGGTTGCAACTTTATTGAATACATTATCTAATAACGTTGGCTCTTATTTTCACAGAGACAACAACTACAGATGTTGTAGCCATTTCAGCTCGTCAAACTGTCCTTCTTCCTTGTCACAGTCCGCAGCGCTCGGCACCACGGGTCCCACTTCCTTCTCTCCTATTGAATGATATGCAGGAGTCCCATTCTCAAACCCGGTCCAAGTTAATCTCATCAAATGGGTCCCATCGATCTTGCAAGCGAAGATGTCCCCGAACGGCTGAAAGAGCTGCGGCATCGACACCGATTCAGCCGAGACTCCGGCGAGATTCGCACAGAAGACGAACCATTTGGAGTCGTCGGAAAACACGACGTGGTTGATTTTCTCCTTGTCCACGTTGGCGGATCCCGGGGCTCCCGCCACGTGTACGCGCCGGAGGTGGGAACCGTCGGGACGGATCAGGTAGACGGCGAAGGACTCCGGGTCGGCGACGTTGTGGCGGTTGGAGGAGAAGGCGATGATTTCGCCGTCCGGTGACCAGCACGGCATCGTGTCCGTCCACGGTCCGTCCGTCAGTTGCCGGATTCCGGCGAACTCGCCTTCAACGGCGTCCATGACGTAAAGGTTCTTGTGGCCGGAGCGGCCGGAGCGGAAGACGACGTGCTTCCCGTCCGGCGATACGGACGGGAACGCGTTGTTTCCCGTTTCTACCCGAGTGAGGACTTTCACCTTGGTGGGGACTACTTCGTCCCCGTCGTCTTTTAAGTCTGTTTCGTCGAACTCGATTCGAGCGATCTGAACAGACGATTTGATGGAGTCGAAGACCATTCCGGCGGAGGTGAAGATGACTCCTCTCTCGGTCGGGCTCCATGCCGTCGAGAACATGATCTGGTCCTTCACAAGGGCCCATCTCTTCGACCCGTCAGATTTTACAACACGTATCCCCGAGTTGCGGTCGAATCCGGTGTCGAAGTCGGGATTGAACGCGATAAAGTGGCCGTCCGGCGAAAACGAGGCGCAGTTGCCGTTGACGCGTAGCATCAGCAGGTCCTTCTCCGGCGATACTACCCGTTCGAGATGCGGAATGATGGTCTGCTCGCGGGAGCCCCTGAAACGATGGTAACCCAGGTAACCCGACTCGGGGGAGAAAAACGGGTTATAGTGGTTGACGCCAGGATTTATGGGCTCCGTGACCGGGTGAAACGATTCGGTTTCCACGTCGAAAATCTCGACGTGCCGAAACTTCCGGCCGGGGCGGCGAGTGGCGACTGCGATTCGCTTTCCGTCGTGGGAGACGGAAGGAGTGAATGCATGGACTCCAGGCGGAGTTACCCTGCGCGCTTCCAAATCGCCGAGATCAGCTAAATATTGGAGTTCATTTTCCGGCACGTCCGCCCTGTAAATGCTCCACCATCCGTCGTCCGCCTGCCTGTGGAAGAAGATGGTCGAATCTCCCAACCACGTGGGCCACCCGCCTTTTCTACAAATCACCCTTCTGCGAGTGGATTCCGATTCCCTAAACACAACGATATCGGTGTTATGATCGGCGTAATCGCTCGTATGCCACTCCCGGTGACCATACGAAGCAACCGCGACGAACTCGCCGGATCTCGACACCGCCGGGCTGAAGTCCGCGACGCCGAACGGCGTCAACCGGCGGAACTTCGTCTTCCCGTCCTCCACCAAACTAGTCGAGTAAACCGCGGTCCAGCAATTGGGCAGCTCCTCGGGACGTTCATGGTTCGAAACCAAGTACAGTCGGCCGTTCTTCAGAACGGGGCGGTCGTGGAACAAGCTTTCGTGAATCGAAGGAAGCGGCTCGGGATCTAAACGCCCGGGTCGACTCACGTACACGAGCGGCAAACCAGTGCGTTCCGAGACGAACATCACCGTGCCCTCCTCGTCGACGAAGTAGCCGTTGAAGTTAACAGACGTGCCGTCCGTTACTCGACGCTCAACCCGCTCCTCCACTGAGGCGTTGTATTGGCCAAACGTTGATGGGACCTCGACGGAGTAGATGTCAAAGCCGAAGTAAGGTCGGCCGACGGTGGAGAAGACGACGGTTCCGGCGAGAGCCATTCGGCCTTTTTTTCTTTACAAGAGTTGCGACTAATATCTTATGAATTACTGCTGCAGTGACCGACGACGTTTCCCATGATGCAGTCAATTTATAGAATCTTCTTAATTGTTAAACCAAGTTTGGGTTCGAGATCTTCAGACGAACTATTTTAATAAGAGTAATGCTATAGCCGAGGCACTTATCCGACATACGTATTAATCTAATCTTTTAAAAATAAAACAAATATTTTATTTTATAAAATCTTATTTTCATGGAAAACGAAACTTGATTCAACTTTTTGACGATGACTAGCACTTCTTCTTCCCTGTACGGTCATGTGTTGCTTTCGCTTGATAGGGATTTTGCATCCAGAAGCGGGCCCCGTGGCACGGGAGATTAAGCGCATGCTTGCCCACGAGGCCGGGCGCGGGCGGGCGGAGTTGTGATTCGTGCGGGCGTGCGGCGCTTAAAGGGTTAAGTCGACCCAGTTCCCGGTTCGGCCATCTGCTTTCGGTTTCGTTCGGGCGTATTAGTGGAAGGTGATTTTAGTATAGAGACTGATGTTACAAAAATCATTTTTTTTTGTGTTAGTAGAATCTTAGTCACTCTAATTTTATTGTCCCTTGTAAATAAGGTGGATTTTTCAGTTTTTCCAAATTCTCTCACCATTATAACATAAAAAATAAAAAATTAAATCACGATTTTTTACTTATCCAAAATTTAGTGTCAGAAACTTTAAATTCATTAATTTCTCTTTAGACTAACGGCGGTTAAGGAAAGAGTCCCGAGTCGGGCTAGGCCGAACGCAAATGGCCGACCCGGGAGCTCCTTCGTGCCTCTCATGGGCAGCGCAGGCACGTTCGCCGACTCCCTCTACCACCTCTTACTGACCCCCTCGACCGCCTCGTACTGACTCCCACTACCACCTCTTACTGACTCCCACTACCACCTCTTACTGACAGAACTGTTTCCGTACCGGATCCTGGACCGCACTAGTGTATTCTGGCTTATTAGGTTTGTCCATAACCGCGACCGGACTCGTCTTCTTTTTACTTTTATACTTGGTCCCCCAAATGTGCAGACCTTCCTTTTTTTGGTAATTCTTTGCTTTTCAATGCACCAAGCACGGCGGACAAACTGTTTTTATGATTTATATGTTTTATGCCTGTGCATGATCCATAATTTGCGTTACAAGTTGGGAGATGTTTATAACTTTATAATATGCATGTGCATGGATGAATATGATATATGTAGTTTTAGATTTAGGGATTAAAAATCATGAGTAACACCAAGGAACACAACTATAATGGATGACTACACGGACTCCCACAACTTTATAACTTTATAAGTAGTTTTATTCGCCACGTGACTCTTTTTTTTTTTCTTTGTTTTCTTCCATGCTTCCCTTTCATTATAAATTTATAATATTACCATTAATTAGCAAAATCCCCATGCACACAAGAAAAACAAAAAAATGAACCTGCCCCTCCACGAACCCCACAAATGCTTACTCTATTTTAAAAAATCATTAATAAATAAAATAAAATAAAAAACGCCACCCATTTTTAACTCCACCATACAAATTAACGAACCCTATCCTACAAACTCAGAATTTTTTTTATCGCGAACAAACAAACACATCACTCCATCGACCTTCACGTAATAAACCTAACACCCCCACTTTGCAATTCAGCCTCACCCCCCATCCAACAAAACTAAGTTTCTGTTTCTAACTTAACCCTCTCCCTCACTTTGAAATCTTTGCCCTATGTCATAACCTCCATTGCAAGCCTAATCCTTGCTTTCAAAACTTGTCGACCCACCTAATCCCAACTAGGAAACTCTCCACCAATCTATTCTACCACCGACCCTGTTTTCTATTAATTATGTATGTAAATATTTATGGCTGATAATAAAAATTATTTTAATACTTATGTCAATGTTTTAAAAACTGGACCGACCCGGCCGGTTCGACCGGGTTCAACCGACCCAAACCAGTTAAAATAAAACTCTAACCATGAAACCAAATTGATTATTTTTATATTTGCAGCTATTATGGACGAAAAGAAGGAGAAAAAGATTGTTAGTATAAGTGAAGATGTGAAAAAAGATTTAGTTGGATTCTCAAGAAATTAATTTTTTTAGAATAAATTTGTATTTTGGAAGGGTATTTTATTTCTATAATTTAATTATATTTTTTTTTAAAGTTAAAAAAACTATTTTTTATGATTTTTGAATTTTTAATGGTTTCTGTATTTCTAAACTTATTTTTTGAATATATGTAATAGGCTTATAGATAATAGGACTTATGTTATGAATTTTTTTAATGACTTACAACTCAGACCCGATTCAACCACCGGTTCAACCACCGGTTCAACCTGGTTGAACCGGTTGAACCAGAATCGGATATTCAACCGGTTCGATCACCGGTTCGGTTTTTAAAACATTGACTTATGTTATTCGAATTTTGTGTTAATTTACTATTATTGTTTTCGTCCTAGACATATGTGATTATATACTAGATTATATAATATTTTTTATATGAATATATTTTTTAATATTTTATTTAAAGTTAAAATAAACTTATATATATTATATTCATGTACGTAATAATCTAATTTATCAAATTTTGTTCATATTTATTTTCTAATTTTGGTCTAAAATAATAAAATTTCAAATCTAGAAATAACTTAAATTTGGATTTTATAGCTTCTGTTTTCATTTTATATCCTCAACCCTTGTTAATCTTCAGGATGGTAGACTTCTTTTAATATATATGATATTTTTAAGTTATAGTTAAATTTACAAAAAAAAAGACTATATTATTATGTATAGTTTGAACTTTGAATATTTATTATTTCAACTTAATTTTATAATTCTCAATAATAATATAATTTTATCCTCCAAAGTATTTTAATTTATTTTAGCTTTGTTTTTAATTTTTGAAGTATTTAATCCTATTGGTTTATCTATAAAATTATACTTTTTTTAATTTTTTAAAACTATAATTGAATCTTATATTTCATTTGAATTTGAATTTTACCTACTAGGGCCTTTGGAATTCGCTTCATGATCATCCTAAATTTATAAATTAATATTTGCATTTTGGTTGTGTATTTGGTCATTACTCAATTTAATTTTTAATTTAAATTATGTTTTAAGTTTATAATGATGACTTTTCAAACTATGAAGTTCTATTATATAATTTTATCGTAATTTTAAATGTTATAAATATATACTTTTGCTTTTTATATTTTTATTTAGCTCAAGATAACAAAGTGTCACACCACCGGATTGACTATTCTTGGACTCAATCTTTTGTAGCTTGTGGCCTAGCTCTCAAATCCATTTGAGGCTAGTCAACCTAACTCTGCCTGAGACCTTAACGAAAATGACAAAACCACACTCAAACGGTTAAGGGAAAAATCTAATTTTATTATTTTATAGAAGATTGGCTCCTCTGAGTTACAAATTTCGGATGATAAATAAAAAATACCCCACGGTGTCCATCTAGTGTATGAAAAGACATTAAACCACCTAAAAAATAGGATCTTATTCTATTTAGAAATCAAATACAAGGATATTTTATCAAATTTTAAATTCAATCCCATCTGAATCCAAACTGCCTTTATCTCATTCCAATTTAAAACTCCATTAAATTTAAATGGTTATTCATCCTTTGGTCTGATTCACTACAATCCGTTTATCCTCTGACCTGTTTGCCGACTGCACGGTTCGAAATTGGTTCCGGTTGGATGGAAACCTAATCTAAATAGTCCGCCTTTGGTTATGAACAATTCACATATTGCCTTCGCCTCACCACGTAGTTGGTCCGGTTGGGTGCGCCACCCGCCCTTGGCTTTTCTCTGCCCCCTAACATACTCCCACCACAATAACGCATACATCCTAATCGCATTACTCCACCATCTTGAGACATCCTGATCTGGAACTTTAATCTTCGACGTTGTAATAGAATCTTTTCCTCTAAGTTCTTCGTTCCCATGTCCATTTCTTGAACAAGATCCATTATCTTTATCCAAAGATTATCCAGATTCTCGAATCTTGAGACAAACGAGTTAAGAAAAACTTCAGAGGTCAGATTCCTCTTACAGGTATTTACGATCACGTCAATGCGTTTTGATAACAATTTGTCATGCAGGCGGATTGACCAAGGCCTGAGCTTAGCCTTCTGCCGCATGGGACCTAGCTCTTAAGTTCGCCAGAGGCTAGTCAATCTAACTCCACCCAAGACTTTGACCTAAAAAGATAAATTACACTCAAATATTTAAAGAAAAGGTCTATATTTATTTATTCAACAAAGGTTCGATAATATGAGATACAAGTTTTAGATGATAAATAAGAAAATACACCACCTGTTTATAGGTGTCCAATTAGTGTTTGAAACGACATAAAAACCCTAAAAGATAATATCTTATCCTATTTAGAAACAAGAAACTAGGATATCTTTTCTAAATATGAATTCAAGTCCATTTGAATTTAGAACTCTATTAAATTCAAATGGTTATTTATCCTTTGGTCCGGTTCGTTACGGTTCGTTTATCCTCTGACCCGTTTACCGATTGCACAGTTTGAGGTTGGTTCGGGTCGTATAGAAAACCAAACTAAACGGTCTGCCTTTGGAAATGTACGGTTCACATATGCTCTCCGCCTTACACAAGGTTGGTGTGGTTGGTGTGAATTTGATGTCGCTGAGGCAAGGGAAATTATTTTAGTGAGCCTCTAGTTGTTCTAAAGAAGAACTATTGAGTACCTCATTAGTTTCATTGTGGAGATTTCTGCCTTGACTTAGTTCCCATGGCATTTCCCTTTGCACTGGAGGGTTTTCCATGTAAAAACTTGTGTGTTGATCTTGTTTTACAATTTGTTTGTTGATTTAAATTGATTCTATTTAGTTTTCATGATCACTTAATTGCAAAGGATAGTGATAAAAACAAATCTCTCTACAATTGTCAACCTGTCGCCAGCTTGAGCGATGTATACAAACTTCAATTTCACGTTGTCATTAAACGGACCTCTAGTGTACAAATCCATCTCTTTGCATTGTAACCTCATAATCAGACTATTGAGTGTCTCCTTGAACTTCTTAACTTGAACTCATGTGACCGGTACATATGGAACGTTAAGCAACTTTCCATGTTTTGTCACATTCCCATCATACCCCTCATCATGTGAGGGATTTGCCCTCATATCTTCTCCTACATCAAACTATGATAGATTGACAACATTAAATGTAGCGCTAATGTTATATTCACTGGGAAGGTCTAGTTCATATGCGTTCTCATTGATGCGATAAAGAACATGAAATAGTATCCCCTCTTGGAAATAGCTTTAAACGTCTTTAATCCAGAAAGCCTCTCCCTTCATGTGTGCAACCAAACCTAGTCACCTGGCTTAAACTCAACATTAGTGCGACTCTTGTTAACGTATGGTACCGTCCTGCTTCCAGTGTTGAGTCTATCTTCTTCATGGATTTTGTCAACCAAACATTTGTTGAGCTTCCTTTTGTCCATCTAAATTCACACGCTTCGATATTGGAATAGGTGATAAATCCAAAAGTGTAAGTGGATTAAAATCATAAACAATTTCAAACGGTGAAAATTTAGTGGTTGAATGAATAAATCAATTATACGCAAATTTCACATGTGGCAAACCTTCTTAACAACAACGTAGTACTTAGTTCTTAAGATCTCCTGAAAGTAACTCAAAAAGCTAACATCTCAATCAGAACTAATTTTGTATAATAATATATAATAATACATTTAGAATTTCAAAAACATTACAAGAATATATTATATAAAATTTTTATTAAAAATAAATTGATCACAAAAAGAGAAAGTAAGATCTAAATTATCTAAGTAATTGAATAAAAAATAGTTTAGACAATTCATAAGTTTAAAAAAGAGTCTACACAACTACCAATAAAATTTAAATATAGAAAAATACAAAATTATTCATTTAGTATTTTTAATTAATAATAACTGAAGGAAAATTATAAAATTCATGATAATGTATTTTGTATGCCTTTTATTATTAAATGTTTTTTTATTAGTCACTTATTTTTATTTGAGCTAGTCTTGATGTTTATTTGAGATTCATCCGTAAACCTTTGATTTACCTCAATTTTTATATACAATCATTGTGTTTAGGTAAATACTTTTATTTTAAATATTAAAAATATGAAAAATGACATCAATACTTCTTGATTTTACTTCGAGGTTTTACATCATGATGTGGCTTCATAGTTGGCGTTCTAAATAAGAGAAAATCTAGGGTTTAGGGTTTACCCATAAAATAGGTAGATAATATTTTATTTAAAAAATAAAATCTTGCAAATTTTCTCTCCGAGTTTATCGACGCCACGTCAGGAAGTAAAAAGCCACAATACTTATATCACCTCTCTAAAAATAATATTAGTAATAGTTGTCTCACTTTTTTCATTGTTAGATAAATTTAAGAGTAATGCTAGTTGCACCTATGTGCAGTACCTAAGCCACATACATGCTAATTGAATCCCTTAAAAATATAAAATAACATATTTTTTATTTTCTTAAATCTTATATTCTAAAGGATAAACCCTCGACATCAATGGTTTAGATTAACATGTATGTGGGATAGGTACTGCGCATAGGTGCAGCTGGCATTTTCCTAAATTTAATGTCATTTAGAGTTAGTTGCTTTTACATTATTTTATTTTAATTTATAAAATTTTTGAATGAAGATATTTTAAAGTTTTGTTGTTATATTAAGGGACAAAAGGAAGGGTTTTAGTCTTAGAGGATGCAAAGAATATCCTTTTGCATAAATGTGGAATTGGTGAATCACTTCCAGCTGTTGTTGGGTTGTTGTCCAATCACCTAATCTCAGAAAAAGGGTGCTGGATTGTGGTCTGATGACCCACTTCTATGAGGGCAACATGGGTTTTATTGCAATGGAACCAACTCACTATCAACACTGCAGCAAGCAGTAATAATAGATTCTTCCACGGTTGTCGTAAATCCAACTCCGATCTGAAACTGTACAGATGCCCATTAAAATATGAACCCAAAGAACCCGGCCGGGGACTGCGGAAGGAAAGAACCCGAGATAAATTTGAGAAACTACAGGAGCTAGAGAGGAAAAAAGGGAAGCCTAGGAGCAGAAGTAGGTGATGGACCTGTAGAAGCAGGAACATCTGAATGTAGACAAAACTACTAACAATCTTGTAATGTATGAATAACATGTAAACAATTAGAGACAACAGAATGATATCAACGGGAATTCACAACAACACTACAACATTCAAACTATTCCGGTAATTCTAATTACGTCCTATTAATTAATTTAAACAAACAAATGTATATGCAATCCAGATTACTACAATAAAACAAACAGAGCTACAACAATAAAATACCAACAGAAGAAAGAACAGCAATCTAATTAAAGTAAATTATTAATCTTGTTGAGACATGTTAGTCATTGACTCACAAATCAACCTAGTGTCCTAATAGGACACTAAGAGTTGTAATTAGACTAGAACTTGGTCATTGTAGTCTAAGAGGATTTAGACTTAAAATCAGATTAGGAATCTCCGTGTAACTCTATAAATAGAATAGATGTACATACTTGAATATACAAGCTATTAAGTAAAGAATTTTGATTCTTCACTTCGTTCTTCTTTGTCTGTACCCATTTTTCACATGGTATCAGAGCAGGAATCCCTGTTGTGGTCTGGACTAATATTTGTATGTGTCTCAGCTTGATTTTTGAGATCAGCATCTCAGAGCGGGAATCCTCTGGTCTCTCGGCCTATTGCAGACTCCTCGAACTCGCCAAAGCCGCCTTCGTTGCCGCTCTCGCTTCCGCTTGCAGCTTCGCCGTCTCGGCCTGCTGCCTGCCTCTCCTCGGCCTTCGACTGCCGCGGTCTTCGCCCTCGCACTCGCTGCTGCGGCCCACGTCTCGCCGTCACGGTCCTCATCTCGTCGTCGTGGCCCTTGCCGAAGCCATCGCAGCCCCCTTCCGAAACCCCTCAGACTCATGCCGTGCCTCCGCTGCCGCTGCATCTCCTGTGGAAGTTCTTCTCTTAGGGTTTGTTTCCCTAAGTTATTTTTCCCTAACTCTGCCCGACCCGGCCCGGACAAAACCGAGCAGAGCTGACGGACTCGAGGCGATCAGACTCGGACTGACACGACTCGAACCAAACCGGACCATACTGAACCAACCCGATCAGACTTGGACCGAACCGGACCGAGTCGGCCCGACCCGGCTCGGCTCTTGAAAAAAATATGAGTGAAGAGATGACTGGCTTTGAAGTTAAGCCTGTACTTGAAGAAGACAAGGATGACTCATCTGGAAAAATCTCTAGTGAAAAATCAACGGAAAAAATTATCTTTTATGGGCGCGGGCTGCTGAAATACATATTGGCGCAAGGAAGAAATCAAAATTCATCTTTGAAGAACCTCTTGAACAGAGAATGGAATCCTGAACTGCCGGTAATCAGATGGTTATGTCATGGATTTTGGCAAGTTTGGAGAATCATATCACCCCTATGATCATCTATCTGGACAGTGCTTATGAGATGTGGAACAAGCTGTGAAATAGGTACTCTCAACAAAACAACTTATCTTGGGTTTATGACTTATATGCAAAACATTTTAGCCTTAACCGTGAAGGAAAAGCCCTTGTGGACTTTGCGGGCAAATTTGAGGCTGTTATTCAGGAAATAAACAAGTTGCACCCTTTTACCCGAGATGAGACTATTATGAAGAGACAGAGAGAAGAGTTGATCATTGCTCGTTTCGTTCATGTCCTTCGACTAGAGTATGAGCCTATTCGAGCACAAACTCTTGCGCGAACGGATAAACCCACATTTGAAGATGTGTATGGTTGTCTCATGAGAGCAGAACCAGCAGTGCCGAACAAAACCTCCGATAATTAGTCAGAATCATCTGCTATGGTTGTACAAGGAGGTAATAAGAATACACCAAAACGTTCACAGACATGGGGAGGTTGTGAAAAAAAAAAAAAATAGAGACCACTACAATCCATGCCCTCATTGTGGGCTGAAAAATCACCTACCAGAACGTTGTTGGAAGAAGTATGGTAGGCCTAACCGGACCAAGCAAAATGAACAACTCCCCTGGGCCAACCAAGCCACTTAGAATGACACTCAGAGTCAGCTAGCTACTCTCAAAACAGAACTACAAAACTTGATGACCCGAGTTGGTCAGCTTGCATCTCCATCTTCAGAAACTACAGCAACTCTGGCCCTTTTAGGTAATTCTGCATTACATGTTAAAAGGGGTACAACTAACTGGGTCATAGACTCTAGAGCTTCTACACACATGACAGGTACTCCTTTATTGTCTTCTGTTCATGATCATTCGAATTTGGGTCATGTGTCCATTGCCTGCGGGTCTCGGTCTTAGGTCACTGGAACATGTACCTTATCTTTATCCAGTACAATTTCCCTTAGTGGTGTTCTTGTTGTCTCCTCTTTTCCGGTTAATCTTCTTTCCGTTAGTCAATTGACAAAACAGTTACACTCTAAAATATTATTCCTTTCTAACCCTTGTATATTTCAGGACCTCGAGACGGGAGTGATGATTGGTACGGAAATTGAGAAAGGTGGCGTGTACGTTCTGGAGCAAACTCAGAATTTAGTAGCTTGTCTATCTCTTTCGCCAATGGAGTGGCACACTCGTTTGGGTCATCCAAGTAAGGACAAGCTCCTTCGAATGGTTCCCTCATTATCTAGAGGATTTGAGACAAACTGTGATGCATGCCAACTTGGTAAACAACACAGAGCTTCTCTTCCCTCTAGAGATAGTATATTTGCTTATTCTTCTTTTCATTTAGTTCATTCAGATGTCTGGGGTCGTTGTCCCATGTCTAGTCTCAACGGTTATCGTTATTTTGTGTCTTTTATTGATGATTTCAGTCGTGTTTGTTGGGTCTATCTCATGAAACAGAAATCTGAGGTTTACAACATTTTTCAGCAGTTCTTTGATGAAATACAAACTCATTTTGGTTGTTCTATTAAAATTTTGCGGAGTGATAATGGTAAAGAATATGTTTCAACTGAGCTTCACTCCTTTTGTACTGAAAAAGACATCGTCCATCAGTTTTCATGTTCATACCACAACAAAACGGAGTGGCTGAACGTAAAAATAGACACTTGTTAGACACTACACGATCCTTATAGTTTAATATGTCTGTCCCACACTATCTATGGTGTAATACGTTACTAACAACATGCATGCTCATCCATCGTATGCCATCTTCTGCCTTAAAGGGTCAAGTGCCACTCCAAATATTGTCCCCAAAATCTCCTATATCTCGGTTGAACCACAAGTATTTGGATGTGTTTCCTATGTTCTCAACACATCACCCGAAAAACATAAGTTGTCACCTCGGTCCATACGTTGTGTGTTCTTAGGATACTCGAGACAATCAAAAGGGTACAGATGTTATCATCCATCCTCACGTCGTTGTTTCACGTCCATTAATGTGTCATTTTTTTATAATGTCTCCTACTTTTGTAGTGGGTTTGAGTCCCCAAATATGTTTCTTCCACATGGGTTGAAGAGTCCACAGGAGCCTCAAACATCAGAATGTGTACCAACCTTCTCTCCCACACCAGTTGAATTCTCAGACAGGTCAAAATCTTCTATATCTCCTTCTTCTGAATTTACTGATTTACACTTACCCATTTTTGTTCGGAAAGGGGTTCATTCTTGTACTAAGCACCCTATTTCCAACTTTGTTTCACTCTCACGGTTATTTCCTCCATATAAATTGTTTGTTTCCACTATCGGCTCCACTATTGTTCCTCACTTTGTGTTAGAAGCCTTGTCTAGGCCAGAGTGGCAGCAAGCAATGTTAGATGAGATGCGTGCACTTGAGGACCAGCATACTTGGGAATTATACACTACTCCACCAAGTGCAAATATTGTTTGTTGTAGGTGGGTGTATACAATAAAATACAATGAAAAAGGATAAGTTGCACGATTTAAAGCACGCCTTGTGGCAAAAGGTTATACTCAGACCTTTGGGATCGATTGTGGTGAGACTTTCTCTCTTGTTGCTTGTTTAAATTCTGTTCGGATCTTATTATCTGTTGCAGTTAACAAGGGATGGTCCCTACATCAGTTGGATGTCAAGAATGCTTTCTTATATGGAGATCTCCAAGAGGAGGTACATATCGAGCAACCTTCTGGGTTCGTTGCTCAGGGGGAGGAACGCAAGATGTGTAAATTGTTCAAGTCATTGTATGGTTTAAAACAAAGTCCTAGAGCATGGTTCGAAAAGCTGAATCAGGTAATGTTCTCGTTTGGTTTCCACCGTAGTGGATCTGATCAGTCGATTTTTATTTTGAAACGACAGAGTGGGATAGTTATTGTGTTGGTATATGTGGATGATATTATTATCTCGGGAGATGACCGTGCTGGCATAATAGAAGCCAAAAAGTATCTTGCATTAAGGATAGAGACTAAGGGCCTTGGTTCTTTAAAATATTTTTTGGGTATTGAAGTAGCACGAAGTGCTACTGGTCTATTGTTGACCCAGAGGAAATATGTGCTAGACATGTCAACAAAAACAGGTTTGTTAGGCACGAGGCCAGCAGAGATGCCCATGGACCTGAATTGCTCTTTATTCGACACAGATTCTCCAGCACTAGAGAATAAGGCACTCTATAGAAGACTGGTTGGAAAATTATTATATGCAACAATCACAAGGCCAAATATTATGTTTGCTGTCAGTTTTATGAGTAGATTCATGGAAGAACCACGAACAATTCACCTTGAAGCGGTTTATAGAATTCTCAGATACTTAAAGAAGTCACCTAGTAAAGGAATTCTATTTTGCAGTAATGGACATACCAATATAAGTGCAGCCTTAGATGCAGACTATGCAGGCTCCAAGATAGACAGAAAATCAACCAGTGGTTATTGTGTGTTTGTGGGAGGAAATCTTGTAGCATGGAAGAGCAAGAAACAGTCTGTTGTAGCAAGATCAAGTGCTGAAGCTGAATACCGAGCTATGGCCCACACTGCTTGTGAACTTATGTGGGTTAAGTTTTTTGTTACAGAGTTTGGCCAAGAGGTAAAATTGGCTATGCCAATGGATTGCGACAATAAAGCTGCAACCTTCATTGCCAGCAATCCAATCTTTGAAGAGAGAATCAAATACATTGAAATAGACTGTCATTTTATTCGAGAACAAGTGATGTCCGGGATTATCTCCACACCATTTGTGAGAAGCGAAGACCAAAAGGCAAGATTTGTTCACCAAAGCTTTGGCAGGAATCAGATTCCAAATATTATACGACAAGTTGGGACTACATGATATTTACAGCCCCAACTTGAGGGGGGGTGTTGAGTGTGTTATTCATTGACTCACAAATCAACCTAGTGTCCTAATAGGACATTAAGAGTTGTAATTAGACTAGAACTTGGTCATTGTAGTCTAAGAGGAATTAGACTTAAAATCAGATTAGGAATATTCCGTGTAACTCTATAAATAGAGTAGATGTACATACTTGAATATACAAGCTATTAAATAAATAGTTTTATTCTTTACTTCGTTCTTCTTTGTCTATACCTGTTTTTCACAAATCTGAACTAAAGCATGCTCGTGACACACTACTATGTATAAAAACTTACAAATCAAGCCCCAAATCGAAGAAACAAGAGCTCAATACTTAAGTATCAATATCTATCTATTTGAATTGATATGTAGTGAAATGAGGCAACAAACGGATCCAATAAGTGAAGTACTGTTGAACTTAGTGAACCATGTTTGAGATCCTTACAACACGCTTCAAACTCTTACTCTCGAACGAACTCCGCAATATAATGTTGCGTTTTTATAAGCCCCTGTGCATACCTCAAGATTTTCATGTATACTCTAAAAAGACAATGCCCAAATCTTTCATTGGAGGCGGCCACACCCCCAACACTCACGTAGGTGGATCCATCAAGTGCATCTCTCCAGCACCCCACACAAAGGGATATGGACCCATTAAGAGCATTTGCATGCTCTACCTTCCAAACCTGATGAAACCGTTAAGCCCTTCTCACTAGGATCACCCAAAGAAAAGCTATAGTTTCTCATGTTAGAGCCGAAGCTCAATATCACGCCATAGAGACGAAAAAATAAATAAGAAAGAAACTGGCTTCGTTTGACCTCAAGAGAGGTATCTACCATTTTCTTCTAAATTACAGTCCAATGTTCGCTACTAGGGTTATGCGTGTAGCGACTCAGTCTACTAACTACATAGGCTATGTCCGGGCGAGTGTAATTCATAAGGAACATCACACTTCCTATGATTTTTGCATACTCAGTTTGAGACACACTCTCGCCTTCATTCTTCTTAAAGTGGACTATTGGATCATAAGGAGTTTTCATAGGCAGAAAAACATAGCAGTTGAATTCCTTCAACATCCTCTGAACACAATGAGACTGGCTCATTCAGGAACCTTGTTTGGTTTTTGTTAATTTCATACCAAGAATTACATCGTCTTCTCCCACGTCTTTCATATCAAATTGGGACGATTGGTCTAAATCACCACATTCTCCTTGGTTCCAAATATTAAAATGCCATCCACATATAGACATATTATTACACAGTGTGTACCACACACCTTTGAATACAGACATGTGTCTGAGGCATTTACCACATAACCGTTGGTAATTAGAGTGTGGTGAAACTTTTCATACCACTGCTTTGGAGCTTGTTTCAAGCCATAGTGGGACTTTTTCAATTTGCAACCTTATCCTCTTGACCTTTAACAACAAACCCTACAAGTTGTTATATATAAATCTCCTCGTCCAAATCTCCTTTGAGGAATTTGTTTTAACATCCATCTGATACACAACTAAAGATCGTATAGTTGCTATTTTAGTCATAGGTGAATAGGTGTCAAAATAATCAATGCCCTTCTTCTATGTATAACCTACAACGACTAGTCTGGCCTTGAACTTATTTATAGAACCGTTAGGCCTTAGTTTCTTTCTAAAAATCCATTTACACTTAATAGGTGTATCCCTTAGGCAAATCCACTAAGTCCTTTGTATGGTTGGACATAATTGAGTCCAACTCACTGTTAATAGCTTCTTTCCAAAAACTAGAGTCTATCGAAGTTACTGCTTATGTATAAGTCCTAGGATCATCTCCAATTAAGAACGCTGAAGCCACATGTTCCTCTATCTTATCAGGGTTCTCAATTAAGCATGCAGTAATAAAATCTGATCCAAAACTAGTCTCAGTCCTCTTTCTTTTACTTCTCCTAGGTTGATCTACATATTCATTCACTCTAGTAGAAGAACTTGGCAGGGAGGAAGATCCACTATATGGACCAGGATCTATGCTGCTGTTTTGTTTCTTCCAAATAAATGTGTTAAAAAAATTCTGCATCTCTAGATTCAGAAATTGAGTTCATTCAATGACATGAATCTATAAGCTGCTGAATTTTCTTCATAACCTTTGAACATCATATCACAGGTTTAAGGTCCTAAGTTAGTCCTCTTAGGAGCTGGTAAACTCACCTTTGCAAGGCACTCTATTAAGGATATAACAAGCTGAAAGATTGGCTTTCCCCCACGTGGTCGGGTAACCCAGAAATCACAAGCATAGTGTTCATCAAATCCTTAAGGGTTCTATTTTTCCTCTCAGCTATGTCGTTCTATTGTGGAGTGTTAGGTGCTCTAAACTCATGTATAATCCCATTCTTTTAGATAATTCTTTATGGAAGAGAGTTCCATATTTTCCTCATGTATCTGACCTAACTCTTTTAGTTTTCTTATTCAACTGATTTTCATCTTTGGTCTTATACATCATAAACATCCCTTCTGCTTTATCTTTAGTTTTTAGGAGGTAAACTCTAATGTATTTAGAGAATTCATCAATAAAGGTTACATAATACCTTTTACCTCCTTTACTAATAGTACTCCTGAAATCAGCTAAATCTAAATAGATTAACTCTAACACTTCGATTCTTCTGTTCTCAACTGGTTTAAATGGCTTCTTAGCTTATTCTACACACATGACATTTAGAAAAATATTTTACATCTACTGAGGGTATTAGGTTAAGCTTTCTAAGTCTTTTAAAAGGAGCTACGTTCACATGACCGAGTCTCCCATGCCACAAGTTAAATGACTCTGTAATATATGCCAAACTAGAAGAACTTTCATTTATAATTTGTGATACAATGTTCATGACAAATAAGCCCCCACTAAGATAACCCTTCCCTTCAAACACCTCTTTTCTAGTTGTTACAACTTTGTCACCCTCAAATATAAGTTTTAAACCAACTTTATTCAATAAGGCACCTGACACTAAATTTCTACGTAGGGTGGGTACATTATGAACATTGTGCAAGGCTAAGGTTTTGCGAGAGGTTAACTTGAGAATAACTTTTCCTTTGCCAAGTACCCTGCGATGCTTTGATTTCCCATGTAGACACAGTCACCTTCAGCAACGTCCTCAAAGTTATGAAATAGTTCTCTGTTGGAACAAAAGTGTCTAGAAGCTCCAGTATCCAGCACCCATTCCATCTTGTTCTCAACTAGGTTAGCTTCGACGATTACTGCAGCTACGGCATCAACATCTTCAACAAGGTGGGCCTGGTTCATAGACTTTCCCCCCTTCTTGTCACTTGACTTATGCTGCTGGCCTTGAAGTTTATAACACTGGTAGGCTTTGTGTCCAATTTTCCTGCAGAAGTAGCATTCCACTTTGGTGGTTTTTCCAATTTTTTTGACAACTTTGTTGGAGCAGCTCTGCTTCTTGTACACCCCTTTGTAATGTCCTTTCTGGAAACCCTTCTTAAACTTGTTCTTTCCTGAGGATGCACCAGATTCAATGAGGTTAGCTTTGTGTCCAATGATATATGAGGAGTTTGGATTATCTTTAAGGCAATTGGCCTCTTCAGTTCTTATATGGGTATGCACTTTCTTTTTGTGTTTAAGCGTGTTTCTATAGTCACTCCAAGATGGTGGGAACTTATCTAACAAGCAATCAGCTTGGAACATTTCACATATCTTGTAACCTTCACTAAGAATTTCTAAAAGAAAGTTCTCATATTCATGCACTTGTTCCATAATGAGTTTTTCATCAACCATTTTAAATTCAAGGAACTTTCTGATTATATATTTCTTCACTCCAGCTTCATCTCTTCCATATCTTTGCTCCAAGATGTCCCAAATTTCTTTAGCTGATTTTATGTTTCCAAACAAGTTCATAAGGTTTTCTTTCATGTGAGTTAATAAATGTCCCCTCACTAATTCATTGTTCATTTCATATTTATCTTTGTCTAGTTCTGTCTCAGGAGGTTCTGAAAACAAAATATAAGCAACTTCTAATTGCCTAATGAAGAGAAAAACTAATTGGGACCACATTTTATTGTTTGTCCCATCTAGTGGTTGTAACTTAGACAGGTCAACTAATTTTTTCTTTCCCATTAGGTGATTTATGTAAACACAAATTTGGTATATCTGAAATAGATGATCAGTTTTAAATTTTTCAACAAATCAATTATTTCAAACAAATTCAGAAGTTTTAGTAAAATACTTTAGAATTCAGAACAAGAGACTACAACTAAATCTTGTGGACTACAATCTGATTCTAAGTCTAATTTAATCTATCAAAATAAAAAGAAAGACATATTACACTATAAACTAAAGATTAGTCTATAATTCAATCAATCAGATAACAATAAAAGTATTTCAATTTAACAATCCTAAAAATTACAAACAATACAGCAACACTTTTTGATTATATGAAAAACAGTCATACAATTTTTGCACTTAAAAAGATTCGAATTTTCCACTAAAATGAAGAAGGTTTCAAAAACTGATGCTTCTAAATAGTAAAACGAATTTGGTCCTTAATTGAGGGAACTATTTGAAGATAGCAACAGTAAGAGATTATATTATCTTCTGAAAACAAATGCTTTATAGCAGATACACTACTAAAAAACAAGCTTCCACCGGCGAGAGAAAATTTTTTCCTCGGCGGAAGACCATTCCGCCGGCAGTTGTGATCCACGCATCGGCGGAATATCGCTGATCCGACCCAACCGCCGGAGGAATGAAATCTGGCAGTTGGGCTCGATTTGGATCGGGTTCATATGGGCCCGATTTGGATCAGGTTCATATGGGCCCGATTTGGATCAGGTTCATATGGGCCCGATTTGGATCAGGTTCATATGGGCCCGATTTGGATCAGGTTCATATGGGCCCGATTTGGATCAGGTTCATATGGGCCCGATTTGGATCAGGTTCATATGGGCCCGATTTGGATCAGGTTCATATGGGCCCGATTTGGATCAGGTTCATATGGGCCCGATAAGCCCATATGAAATTATTAAATCCCGATTTGAATTAGGACCTAAGTTCCCGTGCACAGTTACGCGCGTAACGAGCGACATCTCTCTCTCTCTCTCTCTCTCTCGGTTTATTTCCTCTACCGCCCTGGACTTCGACAAAATTTGTCGAAGTCTTCTCCAGCGCATGATCCGCCTCCCTCCGGCGTTCAGCTTCCGACCACCATCAATTTAAGCATCTCCGGTGTTCTCTCCCTGGCGCACGTTATCCTCCGGCCAAAGACCAAGCTTCCACAAAACCTTGGAGTTTGAAAACTTAGTTCATTCGAAGACTTTCTGGGTGATTTCCAGTGGCCTCTTCTGCGTTCCAGCCGACTTCCCAACTTTGAATTCCACCGACCTCGTCGCTGTCGAAGGAAGCCTCTTCCCCCTCACTGCAGGTAAGTTAGTTTCTTGAAATTTTAGAAAAACTTGGCTTTTTTTTTACATGGTTTTTTTTTCTGCCTTGTCTAGGAAAGACGTTAGTTTTTCTCATTTTCCAAGTGGTGGTTTAGAAGTTTAATGGTCACATGGTGTGTTTTCAAGCATTAGGTTTTGGGTTCTAAGTATCACAGCTGTTAAAGTGGGGGTGTGTGTGTATTCAATAGTGTAAAAAGTATTTGGGGGGGTATGACAGGGAAAAGTTCTATTGCTCCATTTTTATTTGTCAACTTCTCGATTCTGTTGTGGTAGTGCTGTGATAATCAATATTTAAGCAGTTTCAGTGCTGATTAATGGTCACTTTTTGTCGAATCGCTCCACAATTTGAAGTTGAAAACATTATCTATGTGATGCCAGCATTTTTTGACATCCGGCTTGAAAATTATTTATCTCCGGGGTGCTCCTTTTCTTATAGGTAGATGGGTCCGAGATGCTAAAAAGTGTGTGGCTCTTAGGATTGAACCAGTAGAGTTAGTCCTGTCTGAGTGTAGAGCAGATTTGTTTTTGTATGAAGTTGTTGCTTCTCTTTTTACTCTATTTGCCGCTATCTTTCTATCTCTCTATCTATCTACTGTATGAATATCATGAATGAGAAAAGAAAAAAATGCAATTATCTTGATACTAGTTAGTTCATTTTTGTAAAAGGTCATTTGTAGATGTTGTTTCTGCAGTTTAATTCCAGATTTATTATGTCTCTTGTTGAGGTGCTGTTTCACATTTGTTTCATTTGAATATCTGTCTGATATTTTTTGTTTTTTTTTTTTTTTTTTGTGGAGACGGAACGAATTCCTTTGAGTTGTCTAATAGTGTAGTAGTGTTCTTACCTGAAAAGACTAGGATTTGGAAATAACGAGCTTCTGATCTGTTGGCAAAGTGACTTCAAATTAGACAGGAGTACCAAGAGGCAGATTTGGAGAACGGAGAGGGAGAGTGGGAGAATGGAGAGGAGAGTGGGAGAACGGAGAGGGAGAGTGGGAGGGAGAGGAGACAACATATTATCTCTTTCTTCCTGAGTTATCTTTTCTATCATTAATCCTATTGTCGATTAATGCCATTTTTATAGGTGAGTCAGTTCCATCCTGAAACTCAGATTTAATTAGAATTTTAACAGCTCCTAAGTGTAGGGTGCTAATTTTCTTTCTAATTTCACTGGGAATAGAACTCAGTTTTTGATTGATTTCCTGATGGGTAATCATTTGTAAATACACTTGAGCAGCAGTATGCTTAACGACAATATGCATTTCTTTTGTAGAGATTCCATAGTAGATCTCATTTCTCCTTCTTGTAAGATGACTAACGGTTTTGTCAATTACACTAGGCATCTTAAAGATAGCATCTTTAGATAATTTTAACTTTGAAGAAGCAATTATATCAATTTTATCAGTTTTTAATAAAATTGATGCATTGAATCCTGAATTAATTTCACTGAAAGTTACTTCATTAATTTCTAGAATTTCTTCCAAAATTTTTAAATCTTTAGCTGTCTCAGAAGTCATTTCTAAGATAGAAATTTTTGGTTTAGGCGTTTGTATCCATTAGGGGGCTTGTCCGTAAAGACAGGCATTCCCAAGCTCCCTGATATGTGAATATCAGTGATAGGAGTGGGCTTCCCAAGAAGGTTTCCACGCATTGATATACCATTTATTCTTTTTCCACAAAGAATAATCAATTTCTATGAAAGAAATTATTTCTGTTTAACTAAATAGTTAACCTTTTTAATTTTCTTGAAAATATTCAGTGTTTTCTTTATTAATTCTAAGAAAGTTATGAATTTTTTCATAGACTTCATTAATCGGTTGAGCTTTTCCTTTCTTTCTAGGTCTATTTTGGTAGACTTCGTCAGGACTTTGATAGCCGGTTCTAGTCATCCTAATAGGTTGAGTAGAAGCTTCTGTTTCTTCTTCACTAGAAGAGGTTTCTAGTTCTAAATTTTCAGGTTCAGATTTATCCGAATCTTTATTGGTTTGAGTTTTAAAGAAAGATTCAAAACCTAAAAGTTTTTGAAGTTGTAGTTTTTGAGTTATTTCTAACTCTGCTTCTTGACTAGTTTTAGCAAGAAGTTTTATGACTTCGTTCATTGGGGAGGCTTTTTGCAATGAGGATGTCATTTTCTTCTAAGGTATGATCCCAGAAGTAGGCTTCTAATTTTTCGTGAAAACTCATTTTTTAAAAGACCATACTATAGCATTAGGATTTTTGGAGGACCCTAATTCTTCATTTCCTACCTCATAATTAGGTGGAGAATATTTTTTAAGTCCTAAAGGTGTCTCTACGACTTTTTCTATTCCTTTATCTTTAAAAGGAATTAGTGTTTGCGGAGAACTTTTAATTTCCTTTAAAAGCTCCTTAGTGCATGTACACTCATCTATCTTTTCTGAGAGATTATTGATAATTTTTGCAGCAATGGCTTCTAAATTATCATTATTCTGAAAGGGAATATCTTTCAATTTATCAATTTTATTAGTAGGGATACTAACACAATTAGATAAAATTTTTACTAACTCTTTAATTTCATTAAGAGTTGTTTGTGTGATCCAACCAATTCTTTAATTCTTAAAGAATGGTCATCTATCCTGCGAGAGATAGATACTATCATGTTATCTCTTTCTTCTTGAGTTAAAGATAAAGAGTTTCTTTGGATAGGAATATTCGAATTTGAAATCTGTGGTCTGGAGATTTCTCCGATTAGCAGATTGTTTCCTAAGACTTAAGTGTTGGATTCTCACTAAGTCTTGGTTTTCGTGAGATGTCAAGACTCCAAGAATCTTGAAGGGGAGAAAGTTATGCAAAAGAAATACTTTGAACTTTTCCGACTTCAGAAAAGACATCTTCGATTTTAATAAATTCTTTCTTCTTATTGTCAATAGAATGATGACTTGAAGCTAGAGCATATCATACAAGATAAGTTATGCTAAAGATTTTATCACCTTCATCCATTAGATTGGAATGTTCAAACTTATGTATGAAAGAAAAAAACCTAATCTAAGTTCTTTGTGTTTAGGGGTACACCAAATTTTGGGTAGACGCTAAACTTAAATTTTCCGTATATAAAGTTTCCTTGAGCGGCACCTAAAATACTGTTTCTTCTGTCTTTAATCCTATTATCGATTAATGCCATTTTTATGTGAGAATTCGTTCCATCTTGGAATTCAGCTTTAATTAAACGTTTTACAGCTCCTAAGTGTAGGGTGCTAATTTTTCTTATAATTTCACTAGGTATAGAACTCAATTTTTGATTGATTTCCTGATGAGTAATCAACGGTAGATACACTTGACCAGTAGTGTGCTTTATGTCAATGTGCATTTCTTTGGTAGAGATTCCATAGTAGATCTCATTTTTCCCTAGTGCAAGGAGACTAAAGGTTTTGTCAATTACACTTGGCATTCTAAAGATTGGTGCATTAAATCCTGAGCTACTTTCTGTGAAGGTAACTTCAGTAGTTTCATTGATTTCTTCTAATATTTTTAAAGCTTTATATCTCATATCTAAAGTAGAAATTTTTGGTACCGGCGTTTAGGGGGCATGTCTGGCGTGTCTATAAAGACAGGCATTCCCAAGCTCCCTGATATGTGAATATCAGTAAAAAGAGTGGGCTTCCCAAGATGGTTTCCACGCATTGATATACCATTTATTCTTTTTCCACAAAGAATAATCAATTTCTATAATAGAAATCATTTTAAATTGAAAATTTTTTCAATTTTCCTTCGAAATAGGCAGTTCCCCATTTATTCATTCGTAATAACTTATTAGCAGTGTTAATAATTTCTTCATAACTTCGCCTATTTTCTAGTTCATAGAACCTTCGAAATTCATCGTCCATATTATTTAAAACATGGAGCATTTTTTCAAGATTTTCTGTGCTCTTATTGAAAGTTTTAATTAATTTCCTAAGATGACTTAGGTAAATCATTTTAAAGATTTTAGATTGCTAAATCTTTAAGTTTCTCTTTGAAATAAAAGATGGTAGAGTTATTATCTCTTTTTATTTCGGAGATTTTTTGAAGAATTTCTTCAAACTTTTGATTATAGCGATCTTCTAACCATCGCGTTTCATTTTCATCTGTGTTTTTTAGAAAACGAAGAGTTCTTTCTAAGGTGGGAGATAATTCTTCATATGCCAAATTAAAAATTGAAAGGGTAATTTCGACAGCAATAATACATGTCTATCTCACTATAGATAAAGTCTTTCATTTAGAAAGTCAACATTAAGAGAAATTGGGGGCCTCAAGACAAATAGATATTTAAATTTCAAGAAGAAACTCACAGCACTTGTTATTTTAGCTGTTATATCTGTTGCTTTGAGAGCAGAAATCCGTAAACACTGCATGACTACAGTCTTCAAGACACAAAACAAATTAGTTTTTGAAAGAAAATAAGATCAATACAAATAAGGGGCCATGCATGGACAAATAATTGTTTATTCTATTGGAACAAAAGTGTAGAACTGTATAAACTGATAGAAATTGAAGATACATATCTTAGTTAATTCTCATGGGGAGGCTTCAATAATTTACCAAGCATCAAGGTAGCAATCACTACTTTATTAAAATTGTGTCTTAATTGGCAGACCAATTATGAAATCCTTACAACCTTGTATAACTAAAAATATTGTGTTTCTACATGAATGTCTTCATTGATTATATAAAATTCAACGGGATCAGAAAAGCACAAACTAGCAATAAATTAAGAGTAATGTTATGCGTACCGAGGTGGTACCCCTCTGGGGCACTGCCAAGGTGGAGCCAGACGTGGATAATTGGGTGGCATCCACGTCAGGCTCCATGAGTTGGGCTGCAAACCGGATGTCCCGGTTTGCACAAGAAAAAAAGGTATTTGTTTACATTTTACTTTTTCTCACCTCCCATTGTTGTCTCCTCTCCCTCCCACTCTCCCTCTCCGTTCTCCCACTCTCCCTCTCCATTCTCCCACTCTCGCTCTCCGTTCTCCAAATCTCCCTCTTGGTACTCCTGTTCTCCCGTTCTCCCATTCTCCCGGTCTCCCTCTCCGTTCTCCCGTTCTCCCTCTCAGTTCTCCTGTTCTCCCTCTCGGTTCTCCTGTTCTCCCTCTCGGTTCTCCCTTTCTCCCTCTCGGTTCTCCTGTTCTCCCTCTCGGTTCTCCTGTTCTCCCTCTCGGTTCTCCTGTTCTCCCTCTCGGTTCTCCTGTTCTTCCCTCGGTTCTCCTGTTCTCCTCTCGGTTCTCCTGTTCTCCCTCTCGGTTCTCCTGTTCTCCCTCTCGGTTCTCCTGTTCTCCCTCTCGGTTCTCCTGTTCTCCCTCTCGGTTCTCCTGTTCTCCCTCTCGGTTCTCCTGTTCTCCCTCTCGGTTCTCCTGTTCTCCCTCTCGGTTCTCCTGTTCTCCTCTCGGTTCTCCTGTTCTCCCTCCTCGGTTCTCCTGTTCTCCCTCTCGGTTCTCCTGTTCTCCCTCTCGGTTCTCCTGTTCTCCCTCTCGGTTCTCCTGTTCTCCCTATCTCCCTTTCTCACATTCTACTAGTGGAACCCCCCCCACACACACACACTAAAGAAAAAGTTTGCAAATTACTTTGCAAAATTATGAAGCACCACAGCTGTCTCCTCTGCCAGTAGAATCCGACAAAAGACGCCGACGCTTCAAGACAAAACTCAGAAACATCTTCAGGCACGTCATCATCCACCAACAGAAATGACAAAGGCGGCGCCGAAAGTTAAAGTTGAGTCTTCCACTTTATCCCTGAAGATCAGGATGAAGCGTCATCATTGACGTCCCTCCAATAATTGTAAGAGCTCTCTGTGGCTATATAAGCGAGGCTCATTTTGTGTTTTAAGCATCGACTCCTCACCCCTCTGCTCATCTCTGCTGGTCTACTTTCATGTCTTGGGAGTAAACTCTTCGGAGTTCTAGGCCTTTGGCCTTTGATTCTAGCTTTGGCAAAGAATATATAATCGCTTTGAGTGCATCAATAAAGGATTTCTTTTATGAAAAATTTCTTGAGTCTATCTGGTTCTTTGGACTAATTCCTTGTGAGATCGCAACCAGTGGCCGTTAGGGGAAAACCGCGAAGACGCGTTTATCGGTAAGAATTCATGATCTTCCTCTTTAAAAATTTCAGTTGATGTATCACTTATGCTTTTATCCAAAAGCATGATCGTGGTCAAATGCTTAGAATTCTGCTAATCAATTATTAATTTTGTAAAAATTAATATCTAATCTGTTATGGAATCTTATTTCGATAACAAAATAAATGAAATTACTCCAAAAATCAGGAGTGGTCAAGAAAAAATAGATCAACTTCGATCTATTCTTTGATCTATTCTTGAAGGCACTAAGAAAAAACTCTTAGAGCCTGAAACAATTCATGCTTCTCTAGTAGACGAAGCTGATGAATTACTTGAGAAGCGATTTCTTGCCTCTCAAATAAATTGCCCCAACAAATCTGTTGGCGAAACTTCTTCTACTTTGCCTGACTCTCAACCCTAGCAAAGGTAAATAGTGTGTCTAAATATTCTGGGGTTCTGGGGTTCTGGGGTTCTGGGGTTCTGGGGTTCTGGGGTTCTGGGGTTCTGGGGTTCTGGGGACACATCTATTTAGACCTTGACTCGGGTTGAGAATCAGGTATAGAAGTAGAGGTTTCACCGATAGGTAGGTACGGACGATTTATTTGAGAAGCAAGATGACGCATCTCAAGTAATTCATAGGCTTCATCATTAAGAGAAGCTTGAATTTTTTCTAGGTCTAAGAGTTTTTTCTTAGTACCTTCAAAAATAGATCGGAGTTGATCTATCTTTTCTTGATTACTCTTAATTTTTAGAGTAACTTCATTGATTTTATTATCGAAGTAAGCTTCCATAATGTTTTTTAGAAATTAATTTTTTAATTTAATTTTTAATTTAATTTTTAATTATTAGAATTCTAGACTTTTAACCAATATCAAGCTTCGAGATAAAAGAGAGAGATATATCTGCTGAAAATATTTAAGAGATAGATCATGAACTCTTACCAATAAACGCGTCTTCGCGGATTCCCCTAACGGCCACCTGCCTAAACGGGTACTGGTTGCGATCTCACAAGGAATTGGTCCAAAGAGACAGATAAACTCGAATGTTTTTTCAGAAAGGAAAAACCTTTATTGATATTCAACACTCAATTGCATATCCTTAGAGAAGCAAGGATCTTTGGCCTAAGGCCTAGAACTCCGAAGAGTTTTTACTCACAAAGCATGAGGAAGGCAAACAGAGAAGAGCGGAAGGAAGAAGGGTCGTTCAGGAGTCGATGATCCAAACCCTGAATGAGCCTCGCTTATATAGCCGCGAAAAGGCCCTTACAATTATTGAAGGGGTACGTCAGTGATGACGTTACATCCTGATCTCCAGGAATAAAGTAGAAGATTTCTACTTTAGCTTTCGGCGCCGCCTTTGTCGTATCCGTTGGTGGACGATGACGTGTCTGAAGATGCTTCTAGGTTTTGTCTTGAAGCGTCGGCGTCTTTTGTCTGCTGGCAGAGGAGACAGCTATGGTCCTTCATCATTTTGCAAAGTAATTTGCAAATCTTTTCTTTAGTGGAGGGGGTCCACTAAAATTTCTCCTTTTCTGAAGATTCTCTCGAAGTTGCTGATGAATTCGATGTCTCCACGATTTTTCTTCAAGGGTTTTTTGGTATTGGAAAAAACAAATACGTGTGAATCAGCATAATTAATTTTAATGCAAGATTCATCGTTGATTTTTAGGAGTATAGAAATTAACAGGTTAAATTTCTGAATCCTTAAGTTGTCAACGTGACTTTTCTTCGACGGTTCAAAGTCCATGAAGATTATGGCTTCATTTTTTACGTTGCCATTGGATATTCCCAGAGTCACAAGGTGATAAGGGGCAAGTCCTTGTCTTTGTTCTGTCCAGTCAACAATAGTTGAGGTGAAGTGAAGAAAGATAGGATTTTCGATATCAGACTTGATCATCTTTTTTCTGAAAGTTTTTACTCCTTCTTTGATACCCAGGGGTAATTTTGAAATTTCTTTCAAATTATTTCCCAAGTAGATATTTTTTACTAGCCCGTAGTCAAAGGCTTGTTTTACCAAGTCAGGAGATGCTCCAGGGACAAAGTTGTAATAACTGATCTGTTTTCCGTCTTCGGTGAAATAGAAATCAGATAAGATAGAACTTGGTCCTGAAACTCGTGCTTTGTACGCGCATTCGATAAAATCTTGAGGGGACCCAAGAATCTTCTCTTCTGTGTGCTAGGGCACAGGTTTCTTCTTTTCTGATGAGACTCGACCAAGTGTCACCAATTTTGTCACCTTTTTATCTTTTTTAAGAGCCTCAAAAAAGAGACAGGTGTTGTTGCTTTTTTCAAAGCGCGAAGACCAAAGGGGTCATCGTTGTTAGACTTAGAGACTAAGTCATTATTTCCTGTGTGAGTGGAAACTAAATTTTTACCTTTAGATTTTTCAACAGGTGTTTGAATACCTGTGGTCCCAGGTCGTAACCCGGAAATTTCTGTTGGAGTTACCAGTTGAACAGTTACAGGTAAAACAGGAATATTAGAAGTATGTACTTCTTTTATGCTTTTTGGCAAAGCATCAGCCAAAACAGGATTTGATTTATCTTTACTGTCGACCTGTGAAGACAGATTAGTTTCAGATTGCATGCTGTTAATTTTAACAGGGCAAGGTTCTGAAATGACCTTTTGATTTTCCTCAAGGAGGGAAATCTTCAGCTTAGTTGTGTAAACTTCTAATTCGAGAATTTGAAGTTGACGTTTAAGCCTATAAATTTCATTCATCTTTGACGTAGTCAAAGTAGAATGAAAGAGGACAATTAGTCCCTGAGGTTTTACCCTCTTTGCTCTGGATAGAGCGTTTTATCGCCTCTTATTGGCGTCTTCCCTGCAAACATGAACAAATTCTCTTGTTAATGTATCAGCAAAGATATTTTTACTCCCTGCGATGTGTTCAATGTCAAAGACATATCTGCTGAACCACATCTGCCATCTAACAAGTCGTCCTTGTTTGTTGTCACCTTTCAAATTGATATTTAAAAAGTGTGTGAAATTCTTATTATCAGTCCTAACCAAAAATCGAACAGGGGTTAGATAAGCAGAGAATTTATTAATAATTCGCATAACAGCTAGCAGTTCTTTTTCATTGCTGTGATAATTCTTTTCAGTATTTTTAAAAGATCCAGAAGTGTATCATCAAATTAACTCTTGACCAGAAGTGGTTTTTGCTTTAAGGAGTCCTCCCCAAAACTCATCTGAAGCGTCAGTTTCTATAATTAGAAAATCTGAAGGTTCAGGGTGATATAACTTCGGAAAAGAAGTTAGATTCTTTTTGACTTTAGATACATAAGCTGTATCTTGATCAGTCCATTTCCAAATAGCATCAACTTTGAGTTTTGCCTGTAGAGGCTTTCTGATTTCAGCTAGTTTTGGAATGTAACTTTCAGCATACGTGAGAATTCCTAAGAATCTCTGTAGCTGTTTTTTGTCTTCAATCCAATCTGGGAACTTGGGTATATGTTCTAAGATGTAGAGTTGAGGACAATGATTTCCTTGGTCTATTTCTAAACCTAAGAAATTTATTTTTGTCTTAAAGAGTTGAGCTTTCTTTTTAGACAAAATAATTCCTATAGATTCGCATCTCTTGAGAACGCTGGCAACATGAATATAATGCTCTTTTTCATTGTTGCTGAAGACGAGGATATCGTCTACATAGACACAACAGAATCTTTCGAAATCTCTAAAAGCATTTTGCATATGTCTTTGAAAGATAGAGGGTGCTTGTTTTAGACCAAAGGGTACAACTACCCATTGGTAATGTCCTTGAGGACATGTGAATACAGTGAGTAACAGCGATTCTTCGTCTAATAAAACCTGCCAAAATCCAGATTTACAATCAAACGAGCTAAAGATTTTCTTTCCTCTAATGAGAGTTAAGAGTTCATATTTATTAGGTAAATTATGAGAATCTACTATTGTGGCGATATTTATAGCTTTATAATTAACCACCATTCTTTTCTTCCCTCTACGTCTTTCTGCCTCATTTTCAACCCAGAAGGCTGGGGACATATGTGGGCTTTTACTGGGCTTGATGATTTTCAAGTCAAGTAGTTCTTGAATTTGTTTTTGGGTCAATAAGTTTTATGGACGCCTTCATCCATTTTCTAGATTCCTGAGGATCTATAGGATTTTCACTACAGACTTTATCTACAAGTTTTTCAATTTCAGAAAATTTTTTGTTTTCTAAATTGAATTCTTTTAGGGTTTTATCATTACTCCCCCCTCCTAAAAATTGAATTTTTTCAGGAGCGATATTCACAGGTGGTGGGATAGTCACCTTTGAATTTTTCTTTAATGACTCTAACAAGTGAGGATGTGCTTTTGCCCAAGCTTTATTCATTTTTCCAATGATTATTCCTCCATGTTCATTATGTAAAATAATTCGATCAGTAAATTGAATAAAGGGTTCATATAACTGAAGGAAATTATTTCCAAGAATGAAATCAGTTCCACAACTATTTTGATATATGGTTGGAATATGAAATATTTCTCCCGCAATCAAAACGTTAAGATTTTTGCATACCTTGTTAAGGGAAATAAAATCTCCATTTCCAATAACGGCTTGTATTGGATTTGGGGCATTTTCCCAATGTTCTTCGGGAATTACATATTTGTTAGCAAGACACATTGAAGCTCCTGTGTCAACAAATATGCTTAATTCTAACCGTCTAAATCCCTTGAATTTGAGTATTCCTTGGATATAAATACTGCTGGGATTGGTAAAATGAGACAGTAGAGTTTCTTTCTCTAAAATATCCCGGGGGATAATTTTCTTAGAAAGATTATTCTGAATCTGATGAATAGGACTCATCTTCAGATTCCGAAGAAATTTCTACTTCATGTATTTTTAGAGAATATACTTCTCTTTCCAGAGTATAAACGTCTTCCAAAGGTACATAGTCAGGATCTATAGACTCTAAAAGTTTGACCTTTTGGGGAAACTTTTGTCTATGTGGACATTCATTTGCATAATGTCCTTCTTCACTACAAATCCAACATCTGCAGTTTTTCTTTCCCTTAGGACAGAATTTTGCCTTATCATCTTTAGGCTTTTTCTTCCTAAAATATTTACTAGGTTTAAATCGCCTAGTATTCTTTTTCCAAGAAAATTTTCTTTTCTTGAAATTTTTTGACTTCTTTTTATTAGAAGACTTATGACATCCGAATTCTTTTTCGGTGCCATTTGGGCAACAAGAGAGATTAAATTTCTTTAATTTCTTTTGTTCTTTAGTTTGAGTACAGATTTTTTCAATCTCTTCTCGAACTAGTTTTATGGCAAAGCCTAGAGAATACTGAGTAAGAGGATCAGCTTCTTCTTTAAATCTTTTTTCTGCTTTTTCTCCAACAATAGGTATTTTTGCCAAATACTGGAGTATGAAAGAGGAGAAATCAGATTGAGGAAGTTTATACATGAGAGTTTCATATTCACATGTGAATTCATCAAGATAACAGATATTGCATAACTGTATCCTAATAAGTCTTTTACGGACTTTTTCCCTTTCTTTGAAGGTTTCTGCTTCTCTATTCCTAGAGTAGTTTATTCCAAGAAACATGGTATAAAGGGCATCGATTACATTTGAAAATAAATCGATTCCGTGTATGTCTCGTAGATTTGCCCAAATAGTGTTTTTTATAAAACTTTTGGCAATTCCTTCGCTTTTGTGTTCTAAAAGTAATAGAACAGCTTTTAGGATCTGTGTAGCTTTCAGAATTAGTTTGAATGATTAAACTAATTTGAGCAGCCCATCTTTCTAATAGAACTTTTCTGTTAGTAGCACAATCAAGTTTTAAGGAAAATAAACCTTCGATTGAGCTTTTCTTTTCACTTACAGTTCTAGGTAAATCGGAGAAAAACTGTTCTCTTTCAGTTTTTACTTTTCCTTTTCCTTTTCCTTTCCTACAGGATTTTTCCTGATGGGTTTCATCTGAACTTTGATATCCTGTTTCAGACATTCTTATGGGTTGAGTAGGAATTTGCTCTTCATCACTTGATGAGCTTGTTTCTACTTCCATTTCTTCAGGTTCAGAAAAATCTTTATTGGTTTGATTCATTTGCATGATTTCAAAACCTAAAAGTTTTTGAAGTTGAGGACTTCGAGTTATTTCTAATTCTGCTTCTATGCTGGGTTTAGCAAGAAGTTTTATGACTTCATTCATTGGAGAGGTTTTTTGGCCGTCCATGAGGATGTCATCATCATCTAGGGCATGATCCCAGAAGTAGTTTTCTAGTTTTTCGTATAAACTCATTCTTTACAGTCCCAAACTATGACCTGTGAGTTACTGGAAGAACCTAGTTCTTTATTACCTACTCCATGGTTGGGTGGAGAGTATTTTTTAAGTCCTAAGAACAGTTTCAAAGACTTTTTTCTTTCTTTTCAAGAGTTGTTATGGTCTGAGGAGAAATTTTTATTTCTTCTAAAATCTTATTAATCTTTTCAGAAAGATTATTGATTATTTTTGCGGCAATAGCCTCAAAATTTTCTTTTTCCTGAGAAAAAGACTCTTCTAATTTAGAGATTTTATTAGTAAGAATACTAATGTTGTCTGCTAAATTTTTTAATAACTCTTTTGTTTCATGAAGAGTTGTGTTCGCCATTCTATCCAAGTAATTCTTTAATTCTTGAGGAATGGTCATCTATTCTTCGAGAGATAGATACTAACATGTTATCTCTTTCCTCTTGAGTTAGAGATAATGATGATATTTGGATGGGTATTTCCAAAGAGTTTGTAATCTGCGGTCTGGAGGTTTCTCCAATTAGCATTTTACTTCCTATGACTCTTCGTGAAGGATTTTCACTTAGTCTAGGTTTTCTAGAGATGTCAAGACTCCAAGAATCTTGAAGAGGGGAAAGTTCTGCAAAAGGGATACTTTGGACTTTTCCGACTTCAGAGAAGACATCTTCTATTTCGATAAATTCTTTCTTCCTGTATGCAATAGAATGATGACTGGAAGCAAGAGCGTATCCTACCAAGTAGGTTATGCTAAAGATTTTATCACCTTCATCCATAAGGTTGTGACGTTCAAACTTATGAATAAAAGAGAGAACTTGATCTAAGTTCTTTGTGTTGAGGGCTAATCCGAATTTCGGATAAACACTAAACATGAATTTTCCGTACATTAGGTTGCCTTGTGCAGCTCTTAAAATACAGTCTTTTCTGTCATTAATCCCATTGTCGATTAATGCCATTTTTATCGGAGAGTCAGTTCCATCCTGAAATTCTGATTTAATTAGAATTTTAACAGCTCCTAAATGTAAGGTGCTAATTTTTTTTCTAATTTCACTGGGTATAGTACTTAGTTTTTGATTGATTTCCTGGTGGGTAATCAATGGTAAATACACTTGACCAGCAGTATGCTTGATGTCAATATGCATTTCTTTTGGAGAGATTCCATAATAGATCTCATTTTTCCTATGTGTAAGATGACTAAAGGTTTTGTCAATTACACTAGGCATCCTAAAGATAACATCTTTAGATAATTTCAATTTTGAAGAAGCAATTCTTTCAATTTGATCAGTTTTTAACAAAATTGATGTATTGAATCCTGAATTACTTTCACTAAAAGTTACTTCATTAATTTCTGGAATTTCTTCCAAAATATTTAATTCTTTTGTTATCTCAGAAGACATTTCTAAGATAGAAATTTTTGGTACGTGCGTTTGTATCCATTAGGGGGCTTGTCTGTGAAGACAGGCATTCCCAGCTCTCTGATATGAGAATATCAGTGATAGAAGTGGGCATCCCAAGAAGGTTTCCACGCATTGATATACCTTTTATTCTTTTACCACAAAGAATAAGCAATTTCTATAAAGAAATTATTTCTGATTAACTAAATAGTTAACCTTTTTAACTTTTCTCGAAAATATTCAGTATTTTCTTCATTAATTTTAAGAAAATTATGAATTTTTTCGTAGACTTCATTAATCGGTTGATTATTACGAAGTTCATACCATTGATGAAAATCTTCACCTAGGTAATCTAGAATTCGAAGAATTCTTTCAAGAGAGTTTTTACTATCTTGAAGTGTTTTAAGTAATTTCCTAAGGTGAGTTAGGTAAATCATTTAACAGGATAAATCTTTTAATTTATCTTTGAAGTATATGATAATAGAGTGGTTATCTCTATTTAAATCATATGTTCTCTGGTAAATTTCACCAAAGCTTAAATTATAGCGAGATTCTAGGAATCTTCGTTGTTCTTCATCTGCTAGATCAAGATCTAGAAGAGTTTTTTCTAACAAAGAACAAGCATATCTGCTTTGTTGAATGATAGTTTTGTATACTTCAGCAAGAATCATTTTTAACAAGTTAAATTTTTTAACTGTTTTTTGAAGATAATGAAATCTTGTTTATTTTTTAATTTCATGTTATAAAGAATTTTGTAGATTTCTTCAAAACTTAGGTTATAACGATCTTCAAAGATTACTCTTTGTTCTTTCTTTATTCTAGGAAGAACATCTAGAGTTTTCTTTAACATAAGATGCTTAAATCTAATGTTTTTTATTGATTTTCTAAGTTTCCTTAGATAAATCATGTTTCTAAGGGGGAAGGGGGGGGGGGGGGAAGGGGAAGGGGGGAAGGGGGGGGGGGGGAAGGGGGGAAGGGGGAAGGGGGAAGGGGGAAGGGGGGGGAAGGGGGAAGGGGAAGGGGGGGGGAAGGGGAAGGGGGGAAGGGGAAGGGGGGAAGGGGGGAAGGGGGGAAGGGGGAAGGGGGACCTAGGGGACATGCATGGAATCGATTTATTTGCCAATGTAATCGATGCCCTTTATACCATGTTTCTTGGAATAAACTACTCTATGAATAGAGAAGGAAATGGGGAACCTAGGGACATGCATGGAATCGATTTATTTGCCAATGTAATCGATGCCCTTTATACCATGTTTCTTGGAATAAACTACTCTATGAATAGAGAAGGAATGGGGGAACCTAGGGGACATGCATGGAATCGATTTATTTGCCAATGTAATCGATGCCCTTTATACCATGTTTCTTGGAATAAACTACTCTATGAATAGAGAAGCAGAAACCTTCAAAGAAAGGGAAAAAGTCTGTAAAAGACTTATAAGGATACAGCTTTGCAATATCTGTTACCTTGATGAATTTACATGCGAATATGAAACTCTCATGTATAAACTTCCTCAATCAGATTTCTCCTCTTTCATCCTCCAGTATTTGGCCAAAATACCCATAGTTGGAGAAAAAGCTGAGAAAAGATTTAGAGAAGAAGCTGATTCCCTTAATCAGCATTCTCTAGGCTTTGCCATAAAACTAGTTCGAGAAGAGATTGAAAAAATCTGTACTCAAACTAAAGAACAAAAGAAATTAAAGAAATTTAATCTCTCTTGTTGCCCAGATGACACCGAAAAAGAATTCGGGTGTCATAAGTCTTCTAAGAAAAAGAAGACTAAAAAATTCAAGAAAAGAAATTATTCTTGGAAAAAGAAAATTAGGCGATTCAAACCTAGTAAATATTTTAGGAAGAAAACGCCTAAAGATGATAAGGCAAAATTCTGTCCTAAAGGAAAGAAAAACTGCAGATGTTGGATTTGCAGCGATGAAGGACATTATGCAACTGAATGCCCACATAGACAAAAGTTTCCCCAAAAGGTTAAACTTTTACAGGCTATAGATCCAGACTATGAACCATTGGAAGATGTTTATACTCTCGAAAGAGAAGTATACTCTCTAAAAATACATGAAGAAAAAATTTATTCGGAATCTGAAGATGAGTCCTATTCAAGAGATTCAGAATAACCTCTCTAAGAAAACCCACCCCCGGGATATTTTAGAGAAAGAAACCCTACTGTCCAATATCACAAATCGCAGTAGTATTTATTTCCAAGGAATACTCAAATTCAAGGGATATAGACAATTAGAGTTAAGCATATTTGTTGACACAGGAGCTTCAATGTGTCTTGCAAACAAATATGTAATTCCCGAAGAACATCGGGAAAATGCCCCAAATCCAATACAATCTGTCATTGGAAATGGAGATTTCATTACCCTTAACAAGGTATGCAAAAATCTTAACATTTTGATTGCGGGAGAAATATTTCATATTCCAACCATATATCAAAATAGTTGTGGAACTGATTTCATTCTTGGAAATAATTTCCTTCAGTTATATGAACCCTTCGTTCAATTTACTGATCGAATTATTTTACATAATGAAAATGGGGGAATAATCATTGGAAAAATTATTAAGGCTTGGGCAAAAGCACACCCCGACTTATTAAAGTCATTAAAGAAAAATTCAAAGGTCGTTACACCACCACCTGTGAATATTGCTCCTGAAAAAATTCATTTTTTAGGAGGGGGGAGCAATGATAAAACCCTAAAAGAATTCAATTTAGAGAACAAAAAAATTTCTGAAATTGAAAAACTTCTAGATAAAGTCTGTAGTGAAAATCCTATAGATCATCAAAAATCTAGAAAATGGATGAAAGCGTCCATAAAACTTATTGACCCAAAAACAATTGTTAAGGTCAAGCCCATGATCTATAGTCCTATAGATCGAAAAGAATTTGCAAAACAAATTCAAGAATTACTTGACTTGAAAATCATCAAGCCCAGTAAAAGCCCACATATGTCCCCAGCCTTCTTAGTTGAAAATGAGGCAGAAAGACGCAGAGGGAAGAAAAGAATGGTGGTTAATTATAAAGCCATAAATACCGCCACAATAGGAGATTCTCATAATCTACCTAATAAAGATGAACTCTTAACTCTCATCAGAGGAAAGAAAATCTTTAGCTCGTTTGATTGTAAATCTGGATTTTGGCAGGTTTTATTAGACGAAGAATCGCAGTTACTCACTGCATTCACATGTCCTCAAGGACATTATCAATGGGTAGTTGTACCCTTTGGTTTAAAACAAGCACCCTCTATCTTTCAGAGACACATGAAAGAGAACATTACATTCATGTAGACTTCGAAAGATTCTGTTGTGTATATGTAGACGACATCCTCGTCTTCAGCAACAATGAAAGAGAACATTACATTCATGTTGCCAGCATTCTCAAGAGATGCAAATCTCTAGGGATTATTTTGTCTAAAAAGAAAGCTCAACTCTTTAAGACAAAAATAAATTTCTTAGGTGTAGAAATAGACCAAGGAAATCACTGTCCTCAACCCCATATCTTAGAACATATACACAAATTCCCAGATCGGATTGAAGACAAAAAACAGTTACAGAGATTCTTAGGAATTCTCACGTATGCTGAAAGTTACATTCCAAAATTAGCCGAGATCAGAAAGCCTCTACAGGCAAAACTCAAAGTTGATGCTATTTGGAAATGGACTGATCAAGATACAGCCTATGTATCTAAAATAAAAAAGAATCTAACTTCCTTTCCGAAGTTATATCACCCTGAACATTCAGATTTTCTAATTATTGAAACTGACGCTTCAGATGAGTTTTGGGGAGGAATCCTTCAAGCAAAGACCACTTCTGGTCAAGAGTTAATTTGCAGATACACTTCTGGATCTTTTAAAAATGCTGAAAAGAATTATCACAGCAATGAAAAAGAACTGCTAGCTGTTATGCGAATTATTGATAAATTCTCTGCTTATCTAACCCCTGTTCGATTTTTGGTCGTGATGATAATAATAAATTTCACACACTTTTAAATATCAATTTGAAATGTGACAACAAACAAGGACGACTTGTTAGATGGCAGATGTGGTTCAGCAGATATGTCTTTGACATTGAACACATCGCAGGGAGTAAAAATATCTTTGTTGATACATTAACAAGAGAATTTGTTCATGTTTACAGGGAAGACGCCACTAAGAGGCAGTAAAACGCTCTGTCCAGAGCAAAGAGGGTAAAACTTCAGGGACTAATTGTCATCTTTCATTCTACTTTGACTAAGTCAAAGATGGATGAAATTTGTAGGCTTAAACGTCAACTTCAAATTCTCGAATTAGAAGTTCACACCAATAAGCTGAAGATTTCCCTCCTTGAGGAAAATCGAAAGGTCATTTCAGAACCTTGCCCTGTTAAAATTAACAGCATGCAATCTGAAACTAATCTTTCTTCACAGGTCGACAGTAAAGATAAATCAAATCCTGTTATGGCTGATGTTTTGCCAAAAAGCATGAAAGAAGTACAGACTTCTAATACTCCAGTTTTACTTGGAACTGTTCAGCTGGTAACACCAGCAGAAATTACCGGGTTACGACCTGGGACCACAGGTATTCAAACACCTGTTGAAAAATCTAAAGGTAAAACTTTAGTTTCCACTCACACCGGAAATAATGACTTAGTCTCTAAGTCTGACAACGATGACCCCTTTGGTCTTCGGGCTTTGAAAAAAGCAACAACACCTGTCTCTTTTTTAGAGGCTCTTAAAAAAGATAAAAAGGTGACAAAACTGGTGATACTTGGCCGAGTTCCATTGAAAAAGAAGAAAGTTGTGTTCCAGCACACAGAAGAAAAGATTCTTGGGACCCCTCAAGAATTTATTGAATGCGCGTACAAGGCACGCGTTTCAGGACCAGGTTCCATTTTATCTGATTTCTATTTTACTGAAGATGGAAAGCAAATCAGTTATTATAACTTTGTCCCCAGAGCATCTCCTGACCTGGTAAGACAAGCTTTTGACTATGGACTAGTCAAAAATATTTACCTAGGAAAAATTTGAAAGAAATCTCAAAATTACCCCTGGGTATCAAGGAAGGAGTCAAAACTTTCAGAAAAAAGATGATCAAAATTGACATCGAAAATCCTACCTTCCTCCACTTCACCTCAACCATTGTGGATTGGACAGAGCAAAGACAAGGACTTGCCCCTTATCACCTGGTGACTATGGGAATATCCAATGGTAACGTCAAGAACGAAGCCATAACCTTCAAGGACTCAGAACCGTTGAAGAAAAGTGACGTTGACAATTTAAGAATTCAGAAATATAATCTCTTAATTTCAAAACTCTTAAAAATCAACGATGAATCCTGCATTAAAATTAACTATGCTGATTCACATATAATGGTATTTTCCAATACCAAAAAACCCCTGAAGAAAAATCCTGGTGACATCAAACTCATCAGCAATTTCGAGAGAATCTTCAGAAAAGGAGAAATTTTAGTGGGCCCCTCCACTAAAGAGAAGATTTGCAAATTACTTTGCAAAATAATGAAAGACCACAGCTGTCTCCTTTGCCAGCAGACAAAAGACGCCGACGCTTCAAGACAAACTCAGAAGCATCTTCAGACGCATCATCATCCACTAACGGATACGACAAAGGCGGCGCCGAAAGCTAAAGTAGAAGCCTTCTACTTTATTCCTGAAGATCAGGAAGTAGCGTCATCACTGACGCATTCCTACAATAATTGTAAGGGCCTTTTCGCTGCTATATAAGCGAGGCTCCTTCGATGTTTAGAGCATCGTCTCCAGAACGACTCTTCTCTTTTCCGCTCTTCTCTGTTTGTCTTCTCTATGCTTTGTGAGTAAAACTCCTCGGAGTTCTAGGCCCTAGGCCATTGATCCTTGCTTCTTCATAAGGATTTGTAATCGAGGGTTGAATATCATTAAAGGTTTTCTTTTCTGAAAAACTTTTCGAGTTTATCTGTCTCTTTGGACCGATTCCTTGCGAGATCGCAACCAGTACCCGTTTAGGCAGGTGGCCGTTAGGGGAATCCGCGAAGACGCGTTTATCAGTAAGAGTTCATGATCTATCTCTTAAATATTTCAGTAGATATATCTCCCGGGCTCCACTATGTTCATGAAATTAAATTCAGAAGAGATATGAAAATCAGACACCAACTTCAGAACTTAACAGATCCGAGATTTAACTGAGATCAATAACAGATTCAAAATATCATGCTCCTAAACAGTATAATTAAGTCTTTAAATTGATGAACCTGTAGTAGCATGAACATCTAAAGTAGACAAAACTACTAACAATCTTATAATGTATGAATAACTAGTAAACAATCAGAGACAACAGAATGATATCAAAGGGAATTTACAACAGCACTACAACATTCAAACTATTCCAGTAATTCAAATCTGGTCCTCTTAATTAATTTATACAAACAAATGTATTTGCAATCCGGATTACTACAATAAAACCAACGGAGCAACAACAACAATAAAATACAAACTGAAGAAAGAACACCTATCTAATTAAAGTAAATTATTAATCTGAATTACAGCATGTTCGTGACACACTAGTATGTATAAAATACTTACTTATTAAATCAAGCATAAAACCTAGATAATGAATAACTAAATGATTCTAATTAGATATGAAATAAAATTGAAAACAAAAAACTTATCGGTTTGAAGATCAAAGCTGCGCAACTCTCTTTAGATGAGGTGCACTCATCACCGGAAGAGTGGAATTGTCGAGAGAGAGCCTAGAACAGACAATTAGCACAAAGTGCTTGCACAAAGGAAACCGAATCTGAAAAATTGAACTTGAGAGAGAGCGAGATTGAGAATCAAAGAGATTTGAATGACAGAGAGATAGTATTCCGTACCTCTTGGCTTTCGGGAGAACTCTCTTTATATATTCTCTCATCGCTTCAACGGCTCTTCTTCAACAGCATGAACTCTTCATGCTAAAGAGCCAACTTGCCAAACCCCTTGGTGAAGAGTCATTCCCAAACGGTAAACTCCGTTTGCTCGAAGCGCTAATTCCCAAATCGATGAACATACAGGAAAAGAAAAGAGAAGATTAGGTCGGGTCTTAACTCAATAAGAGTATCCAGATCTGGGTCCAGAACCATACTCGGACCGTCATTTTCCCAACAGTAGGAACTGTAGCAACCACATTGAGACTGAACTCTCTACTGCGGGCGGATGAACAATAGTTACAGAATCAACAGTTAGGTAGTTTTTTTTTTCGTTTTTTGGATAAGTAGTTTTCAGCCGTTTTGTAACTAAAGAAAAGATTGGCGAATGGAGCAAGCTTTGAGTGACCAGATTCAACGTTGATCTCTTCAAAAAGTCTTCAACAGTCCCTCACTAATAATCATCCTACAACTTCCTGTATCTGAACCCCTTGACGTAGATCAAACACAATCTGAGCAGCAGCAGAGGAGGGGAGCACGTACTAAGAAGGAAATACCTGTCCTATTTTTCTGTCGAATTAAGCAGAACCCTAAAACCCTCTTTCACTTCAGGCGTGCATGCAGAAACACGAGCATGACTCCTCTTTCAGAACCAACGCGGAAATGGAGGAGATTCGAGACAGGAGAAAGTGCGGTTCTCTGATTGAGGGATTGTTTCATCACGTACTGAAGTTTAGGAAGAAAAATGTACACGAATTTCGGATTACAGGGGGACTTCCGCTTGCGCGGGCAAGAGGGACTTGGCTTTGACAGAGGAGAGGAGAGGGATCGAGAGTCAAAACGGATGGAAGGATGTGGTCGGAGGAAGTTACACACTCCTCTCCGGAGTTTATCGATGCAATTTCTTCCAGCACTGTCGTTGACGATTGGGGTAGTTTCAGGGACGATGACATCGTGCAACAGCTAGCAAACCCCTATCAAAGACAAAGAGGCCATCTTGGACTTCCATTAGAGCCTGGCGGCTCGTCATGTACAAAAGGGAATCTGATCTCGTCGAAATCAGGATTCTCACAGATCAGATTCGACACGTCGCTGATCAGCTGACTGGTCCTCCATGATAGGCTTGCTTGCCGCAAGTCCACTTCTAGCTGACTGATATCGGGTGACTCGATCCTCCATATTTCACTGGCTATTTTTACTCGATACGACCAGATCACACGTCAGACACGACCTCTTAAATCAACAACAACAAAAAAAAAAAAAAAAAGATAGCGCTAGTGCGGGGGAAAACTGACGACTTTTCAAGCAGAAAACGGAAAAGACAGCTTTTATCACGCATGATGAGAGAGAAAACAAAAGAGTTAAAAAGGTACATGATTTGCAATCGTCCAAGCTTATTAGTACTTAATCTCTGGAGTGTCTGTTTCCTTCGCGGCGGACGGATGTCCTGTTCTAGTATCTCCTTGGCAAGCCGACGTCGAGCCACTTGATCTCTTCGAAGTGTCCTTCGAGCTTGTCGCCGTCGGCGGGCTCCTTGGACAAGGATCCCATCTCCTTCTCGCCGTGCGGGTGCCAGGTGGAGGGTCCGTTCTCGTACATTTGCCAGGTCAGCCTCTGAAGCCCCGTGCCGTCGATCTTGATGGTGTAGATGTCGCCGTAGGCCTGGAACTGGTACGGCATCGACAGGTTTTCCGCGGATATTCCGCCGTAGTTCCCGGCGAAGACGAGCCACTGGGAGTCGTTGGCGAAGGTGACGTGGTTGGCCTTCTCGATGGTCCGATCGACGGAGCCGAGGGGCCACTGCGTCTCCACGCGGCGGAGCCCCGTCCCGTCGGGGTGGATGAGGTAAATACTGTAGAACTGCTCCGAGGGGTTGTGCCGGTTCGAAGAGAAGGCGATGTATTTCCCGTCCGGCGACCAGCTCGGCATCGTGTCCGTCCATTCCCCGTCGGTCAGCTGCCGGATTTCCCCCTTATGCTCGCCGTCGACGGCGTCCATGACGTACAGGTTCTTGTTCCCCGTCCGCCCGGATCGGAAGACGACGTGTTTCCCGTCCGGCGACACGGAGGGGAAGGCGTTGTTGCCGGTGCTGTCCTTGGTGAGGATCTTCACCTCCGACGGCACCTCGTCCCTGTCGTCGGTCAGATCCGCTTCGTCGAACTTCACCCGCGCGATGTTCACCCGGTAATCCGACCCCTGGAACACCATCCCTACCGAAGTGTACATCACCCCCTTCTCCGTCGGGCTCCACGCCACCGAGAACGCGATCTGGTCGCTCAGCACCGACCATCTCTTCGTCCCGTCCGACCTCATCACGCGGATCCCCATCGCCCGGTCGAACCCCATGTCGAAGTCCGGGTTCGTGGCCACGAAACGGCCGTCCGGCGAAAAAGAGGGGCAGTCGCCGTTGATTCGAACCACCCTCAGGTCCTTCACCGGCGAGTTGATCTCCTCCAGATGCGGCATGATCAGCTCCCCGGGTTCGCGAACCCCCCTGTACCGGTGGTAGCCCAAGAGCCCGGAGTCGGGGGAGAAGAAGGGGTTGTAGTGGTTCGAGGTCGGATTCACGAGCTCCGTCACCTGCTGGAACGACTTCGTCTCCAGGTCGAAGAGCTCCACGTGTCTGTAGTAGCTCCCGTGCCGCCGGGTCACGAGGGCCACCTTCTTCCCGTCGTGGGACGCCGACGGCGTGAACGCGTGGACCCCCGGCGGCGTGATCCGCTCGGCTTCCAGAAACTCGCCGTCGCCCGGCAAGTTCTCCGGCAAATCGACTCTGAAGACGCTGAACCACCCGTCCTCCGCTTTCCGGTGGAAGAAAATCGTCGAATCGCCGAACCACGACGGCCACCCGCCGTTGTCGCACACCACGGTGCGCTGCGCGGGATCCGACTCCCTGAACACGACGATGTCGGTGGGGTTCTCCTTGTGATCCTTAGGGTCCCAGGGCAGAAACTTCTTCGTGACGTACGATGCGACGGCAACGTACTTGCCGGATTTCGACACCGCCGGGCTGAAATCGGAGGAACCGCGCGGCGTCAGCCTCCGGAACGTCTTCTTCTCCTCCGTCAGCGCCGCGGCGTAAACCCCGGTCCAGCTGCCCGGAATATTCTCTGCCGGTTCGTGGTTCGAGACCACGTAGAGCCGTCCGTTCCTCAGGACCGGGCGGTCGTGGAAGAGGCTCCCGGGGATGGCCGGAAGCTGCTCCAGTTCATGGTTCTCGGGGCGGTTGACGTAGACCAGTCCCAGGCCGCTTCGCTCGGAGATGAAGACGAGGCTCCCGTCGTCGTCCAGGAACTGCCCGTTGAAGTTGACGGAGACGCCGTCGGTGAGGCGACGCTCCGTGAGTTTCGCCGGCTCGCCGTCGAATTTCGCGGGGATGTTGACGGAGTAGATGTCGAAGCCGTAGCAGGTCCGGCCGACGGTTGAGTACACGACGGTTCCCGTGGGCGCCATTTGTGTTGATCGAGGTTTGAAGTTTCGGATTGAAGAAGAATCAGGATTTCTGTGCATCTTATAGTCACCAAAAAGAGGCGAAGAACTTGCGGCAGTATTAATCGTTAGACTTGACGAGCATGAGACGATCCTGAGAAGTGGTCGAGCACGTGGGCTATTCTGACGCGGTGTCACGATATGCGATCTGCGGTTAAAGAGTAACGTGGCTTGAGCGTTAGCACTAGATCCAATTCAAGTGCCGCAATTAATATGAAACAGACAACAAATAATACATCACTGAATCACCAAAGTTCAACCATGTCAGCAATAATTTATTTAGATATCACGTTAAGTCAGTCATTTAAAAAATTGCAACTTCTGAGTCTCCAACAATAAAAACCAATAAATATAAATTTCATTTGGTCTGTGTATAGATGTCTTCAATTTTATTATGTAAAACTGAAATAGAATATACACGCAAGTTTCACTATTAAGTTTCCACAAGTTCATTAAGTTCTTTTAGATAAGTAATCTTATGATCTAGTACGGTCAATTCCAAATCAAATCAAACAGAACATTTTTTGGTTCATTTCTATAACCTATTGGTTAAATAGGTCGGAATTTACACGAGAGAGCTTAAATGATAAGAACTATTTTAACTATAAAAATATAATACTTCCTAATAAATAATATTTAACTTTATTTGTCTTATCTAGAAGCCTTTTTTGAACGCAGAGGGCATTTGTGTATAGCGACCAAAAGAATCCAAGCCAATTTGCGTCACTAGAGTCTCCAAATTGACCAAAGGACCCCGAGTCCGTGGGCTGTTGAATTATTGCATCCTTTTTCTTTTCGCTTTGAAGCTTAAAGATGATAAAAAGATGATTAAAGTCTGAGCAGTTTCTTGGTTTTTCATAACCCTATACGTATGGGATGTCAAATACTATATTTATTCATACAATACATATAAGACATATTATAATGATTTAAATCCTTAAATTAAGTCTAGTGCATATTAAGTATTAAGTTTATGTTCAGTATGAGATTTTATACCGCCGCCGGGGAAGATTCGGGGATAAAGGAAAGCGTCAAGAGAGTTGCTGCATGATTGGGGGGCGGACCCTGGAGCTCACGCGCTTCTCGTGCCCTGCTTCCCGAGTTTGCATGGGACGTGATGTCTGTCATAAACGAGGGACGGAGGGGACGGAGGCACGCTTCCCACGGAGCCCGGTGGAGGTGGGAACGAGTGATCGGTCAAGATGGGGGGTTTCCGCTATTTATATATGATAATGGATTATGTCGTTGTCTCTTCACTTCAATCCTGAACTTTTTATTGGATATGTATTATAAGTTCTATTTTAAAATATTTTATACCTTTTTGAATAATTGTTCCCATAAAATAGAATTTAATATCTTAATCATCTTAGATTACACTAACACGGGGAAGTGAATTTAAAAGTGCCTAGTATCTTCGAAAGATTCTGTCACTCGAGTCGAGTGTTAGGCTCGTCAAACTCACTACTAGGTGCAAGCCCTCTCTGATTCATCCCGGAGAACTAAAAAACTCAGTCAAGTCGGCTCCTACCTTCCGAGTCTCGCAATCAAAGTTGAAACCAGATCGAAATCAAATCTCGAGGAATTATATGTTATTATCACCAAGCTGATGGGGACATTAATGGCGACGCTGGACCATCACTCTTAAAAACCAGAAATATTAAAACTAATCTGGACTGGTTTATTTACAGAAAGCCTTAAAATTTTTATTTGAGAAGGTGGCGTGCCGCAGAGTGATCGCGCTGGGGGACGTGCGGGTCTCAGCACACCGATTCGAGTATTATTTTTCGGAAAATGTTATGGGCACCGGAGCCGTGTTAGTATTTGTGCACGGCTCCACGTGGATGGCTCAGGTGCCATCGACGTGATGCCTTAGTCAGCAAAAAAAAAAAAAAACCAAAACAGTCCTTCCTCGCGTGGATGGCTTAGGAAGCCAGGAGGTCGCCGGATGAGTGAGAAGGGAGGTCAGGTCGCCGGATGAGTGAGAAGGGAGGTCAGGTCGCCGGATGAGTGAGAAGGGAGGTCGCCGGATGAGTGAGAAGGGAGGTCGCCGGATGAGTGAGAAGGGAGGTCGCCGGATGAGTGAGAAGGGAGGTCGCCGGATGAGTGAGAAGGGAGGTCGCCGGATGAGTGAGAAGGGAGGCCGCCGGAGGAAGCGATAAGGGAGGTTGCAGGAGGAAGCAATACGGGAGGCCGCGGGAAGGGGCGAGACGGGCGGCTGCCGGAAGGGGCGAGACGGGCGGCCGTCGGAAGGGGCGAGACGAGCGGAGCGAGATGGGTGCCGACCCGATTTTAAGGAACCTGTTAATATATGTATATAGGGGTAGTTTAGTCTTTCTATCATGGTATCAGAGCCGACTCGGTTCTGACTCGGTAAACTCGCTTTCGACTCAGTTGGTGTTATTATCTCTGTAACTCGGCCTCACCCGGATCTGACTCGACTTAGAAGAACGAGGCAGGACGAGTCACGAACGAGTAAACTCATCGTGACTCGTCTTCTTCTTCCCTGCGTTTTCCCCCTTTTCTCAGATCTGATTCGGCGACCCAATTTGTGCCGAAAATCTTCAATTTCCCCTTGTTTTCGCTCTCAATCTCTTGCAACACTCTTCACATCATCGATTCAAGCTCCGATTTCGATTTCGGAGACCCAATTTGTACCGGAACTCACCGATTTTTGCCGCTGGAATCGCCTCTTCTCCGTCGCCATTGCCTTCCGCTTTTCGCTCATCTTCGTTCTTTGTTGCAACTATTCTGGTCGCCCTCGCCCGCCCTCGCCATCGTCTCCTCTTTCGCCGCCGCGCCGTCGTTGTCTCATCCCTTGTCGCCGTCGCCGAAACTGAAGCTCTCGTTGCCGCCGCCGCCGCCGTTCTCTCCCGCTCTCGACGTCTCTGTTCGGGTTGCCGTCGCCGTCGCCGTTCTCCTTGCTCTCGCCGCCATTGTCGTCGTCGTGCGATTCGACGGCCATCGCCGTGAAGCTTGCCGGGCGCCGCCGCACGGGAGCCCTCGCCGTGACTCTTCTTCTCATTCCTTAGGGTTTCAGCTTGTTGGTCCGACCCACTATATATCCAGACCAGACCGGGCCGGACCGGGCTGAACCGAGCCGAACCAACATCATTTATATCATTACTGAACCAGCTCAGATCCACTGGACCAGACCACCTTATTGGAGCTACTATTCTTTGGCGATTGGACAGCGTCTTGCGCTACCCCAGATCTTTTGAGCTGCATCCCTTTTATATATATTTTACGGCGCACGAGGTAATCGACAGTGCCTTAATTCTTGCTTGTGTGACTATTATTTTTTAAATGGCTTCTTCATCCGACCATGCTCCACTTATGCCTGTGAAATTGGATACTACGAACTATGTTCACTGGGCATCTCTCATGCGTACTTTTTTGCGTGGCTGTAACCTATGGAAATATGCTTCTGGTGATTGTAAAATGCCCGTCAGTACTGCAGATGGTTCCAATTTTAAAGCTATAGAAGAATGGGAAGTTAATAATTCCCGCGTGATTTCATGGTTAGCTAGCGCCGTATCTCCTTCTCTTAGCCTGCAGCTTGGGAAATAAGAAACTGCCAGAGATGCATGGTTATTCTTAGAACACCGACATAAGGCCACGAACTTTGCTCAGAAGTACAAGTTAGAGATGGACATTCGATCTCTTCGACAGACCCCTGATCAGTCCATTTCAGATTTTTATGCTCAGATGTCCATGTTGTGGGATCAGTTAGGTGCTATCGCTCCGAAGTTTATATGCAATGCTGATGACGTTATTTTTCAGACATATTTGGATGAAGAGCACTTGGTTCAGTTTCTGATGGCCCTCAATGATGATTATGAGTTTATTCGATCTTCCATGCTTCATAGACATCCTTTACCTTCTGTTGAGGCTGCCTTATCAAAGTTACTAGCAGAGGAAACCCGTCGTCGTACTGGGGGACCCATTCCTTCGCCGCTCCGAGCTACTGACTCTGTTCTTGCCGCTACTCACCGGCCTCCTTCTACAGCTAGTAAACCTGGCCCTCCTCGTGATATGACTCATGAACAGTGTCGCTATTGTAAAGCATATGGGCATACAAAATATCACTGTCCCGCACTTGCCAAGCGGCGTCCGCCTCATCATTTTGTCCGACGCAATACGGATGCTTCTGTCTCCACCGATGATCCATCTAGTCTGCTTCCGACACCCACTCCTTCACTGAATATTGCTGATATCCAGGATGTGATTATTAAGGCTCTTGGTGGTCTTGGACCTGGTAATTCCTCAGTCTCTGCATTGTCTGCCAATTCAGGTAAGGGTTCTTGGATTATTGATTCTGGTGCATCTCATCACATGTCCTTTGATTCTTCTATTTTTACCTCTACGTCCTCGTCCCCTCCTTTGTCTTTTTCACCTATTTATACTGCTGATGGCTCTCCACTACCTGTTGCATACTCTGGTTCTATACGTACATCTGCTGGACTCTGCTTTCCTGATGTTCTTTATGTACCTCGTCTGTCCATGAATCTGTTGTCTGTTGGACAACTATGTGATCTTGGTCTTCATGTTTCATTTTCTTCTTCTGGCTGTCAGGTACAGGATCCATCGACAGGGAAGGTACTTGGGACCGGGCGTAAAGTTGGCCGCCTCTTTGAGCTTGACACTTTGAATCTTTCCTTGCATACTAGTTTTCTTCGCCCTTGCAGTTTGATAGCTAGTTCTGAGTTTGCATTGTGGCATAGTCGTTTGGGTCATGTATCAACTTCTACTTTGAATAAATTAATTGGTACTGGTCAATTAGGACATGTTTCTTCTGAATTATTGCATTGTGTGAGTTGTAAACTTGGCAAACCTACTGCTTTACCATTTAATATTAGTGCTGTGCGTTCTTTAGCTCCCTTTGATATTGTTCACTCTGATGTTTGGGGACCATCTCCGGTTCCAACTATAGGTGGCTCTCGATATTATGTTGTCTTCATTGATGATTATTCACGTTTTGTGTGGGTTTATCTAATGCGATCTCGATCTGAGTTTTACAATATTTATGTTGAGTTCTCCACGATGATTCATACTCAATTCTCTAGAAAAATCAAAATTTTTCGTTCTGATTCTGGGGGGGGGGGAATATATCTCTGACAAGTTTCAGTTGTCGCTGAAGTCTCATGGTTCATTACAACAACTTTCTTGTCCCTATACTCCCCAGCAGAATGGCGTTGCTGAGCGCAAGCACCGACACATTGTCGAAACAGCCCGTACTCTTCTTTTGTCTTCTTCTGTCCCCAAACACTTCTGGGGTGAGGCTGTTTTCACTTCTGTTTATCTTATTAATCGGGTACCTTCTGTGGCTTTGCACGGTTCTACTCCCTTAACTCGTCTCTATGGCACCTCTCCCGATTACTCTTCTCTTCGTGTCTTTGGTTGTACTTGTTTTGTTTTGCTTCCTGCTCGTGAATGTGATAAATTATCTGCCAAATCTGTCATGTGTGTTTTCTTGGGATATAGTACTCAACATAAAGGTTTTCGGTGTTATGATCCTCAGGGTAAGAAATTGCGTATCTCACGCCATGTTACCTTCTGGGAAAAGATTCCTTTTTATTCATTGCCTGCGCATCAATCGCATTGTGATGTGTCGCCTACTGTTGCATTTGATCTTTTCCCAGATCCTTTTCCTTCTTCTGTGTCTGCTATGCCTGATTCTGATGCAGGTTCACGGTCCGCTGACTCCCTGTCCCCAGCGCCTTCTCTGCCTGATGATCCTGTACCTCTCTTGGATCCGACGTCTCCCCCTACCAGCAGTGCCCCTGAATCATCCTCGGATTCATCTCCTGAGGATCCTGTTGACCCGTCTCGCTATCCCTCTCGTACTCGTCAACCTCCGGTACGTTTACTTGATTATCATTGTTATTCTTCTATTCTTTCCTCTGATCATGAACCCTCTTCCTATCGCGAGGCTTCCTCTAACCCTCTTTGGCAGCAAGCTATGTCTGAGGAGTTACACGCTTTGGCCCAGACTCATACTTGGGACCTTGTTAATCTTCCTCCTGGTAAGTCTCCGATTGGCTGCAAGTGGATTTATAAAATCAAGACTAAGGCGGATGGCACTGTTGATCGGTATAAAGCCCGTCTTGTGGCTAAGGGTTATACACAGGAGTATGGTATTGATTATGAGGAGACTTTTGCTCCCGTTGCTCGCTTGACTTCTGTTCGTTTATTACTTGCCCTTGCTTCTGTTCGGCATTGGGCTTTATTTCAGATGGATGTGAAAGGAGAGGGAGAGTAGAGGCAACTCGGAAGGGAAGGGAGGGTCGGGCTGTGCGAGGAAAGAGAGGGAGGGTTGGGCCGTGCGAGAAAGGAGAGGGAGGGTCAGGTTGATGGTTTATTTTTTTTTGCCGACTAGGGAATAACGTGGATGGCCACCTACGCCATCCACGTGGAGCCGTGCATAAATACTAGCACGGCTCCCATGCCCATAGCACGACTCTTATTTTTCTGACCAAGCCCGAGCGAACCGATGAGATCACGGAAGATGACGACCATTTTAAGTGTCAGTGGTTAGTGGTTACATGTTAGGGTGTGCTATGAGTTTGTTTGTTTCCTGACACGAGACGAGTGAAGCCAAAATAGAGATAAAAGTAATAGTTGTTGACCCAAATGTTAGATTTGTACCTTATAATTTTATGAATAATGATAAGGGGTACTTTATTGAGATACCTTATAGCTGATCTGTGCTTTTTCTTATGTTGATTAGTAATTGCCGTTCATGTTGGTAATATAGATGTTTATTTTCCAGGAAGAAAATTAGGAGTTTGGAAACGTCAGATGTACTGAGGTACTATTATCGTTGTTATAATTTTATAGATGGTGATGATTAAAAAAGGTGGCAAGATCTATTCTGTGTTACTGTTTTAGTAACAAAATCTACTCCTCTTATATCAAAATCTTTAGTCCAACAAAATTCTGCACCCAACTTTTCCTTCTTTCAAAGAATTATTCTATCTATATATAATTTAAAAACCTATTACAATTTCTTTAGTAGTAACATTATTTTCAATAATTGTATGGACCGATAGAGACTGACCTTTGCATTTGTTTCCCACCAAAAAGTTGTTTTAGAAAAAAATTGTTAAAATCAATGTGTTAAACTGACAAAATCTGATAAAAACAGGTTAATTTTCATTAATAACTAAATGGTTTATATACACACCATAGTACATGTGGAAAAGACAAGATACTCTGAAGGATAAAATACAAAAAAAAGCGCATCTCGAGTTTGTAACATAAGTACCGACATCGCGATGAAGTGAGCGACTTCGTAAACAAATCAATAGTCTGTTGTTCAAAGGATATATATAACACAGTGAGAGTACAAAAAACACAATAATGCCCAACAAAATAATAATCAACCTCAATATGTATGGTCCTCTCATGAAAGACATCATTGTGAGCAATTGAAGAGTATTCTTATAGTCATGATGACTACATAATGCAGTATACGCAACACTGCAGCATAATGAATGGAACGAGGAGCAAACATGAACTGGCTGACTACATAAACTACATAACTGATATCAAGATGAGTAATAGATAAATAAATCAAACCACCCACTAATTATCGATAAATATTAGGATCAAAAAGTAACTCGCCATCTCTGCCGTGAAGTTTAACATTAAGCTCTAACCGAGTATCACAAGTCTTATTATCTATCAAACCAGCCTGAATGAGCAAATCGAAGCATATTTGACCTAATAAAGACCATAGCCATTAGATAAGGGTAGAACCTCCAAACCAATAAAATAACACAAATAACCAACATCCTTCATCTCAAAACAAAACTCAAATAAGCCTTAAGATTAGAGATGCCCTGCAAATCATCACTAGTAATGACTATATCATCAACATAGAGCAAAACAATACAATACTATGAGAAGTGTGTTGAGTGAACAAGGCAGGACAATAAGAACTCTGACTATAACCACACTCAACAATCCTCGAACAAAAGTTGGAAAACCAAGCACGTAACGCTTGCTTTAAACCATATAGTGCATGATAAAGCGTACACACTTGCCTTGATAGATTCGAAAATCTTGGTGGGGGCAACGTATAGACTTCTTCAAACAAGTTACCATTCAAAAAAATATTTTTCAATTCCATCTGAAATAAGTCCCAATATCAAACTGACGCACTGGTAATTAACAATCGAACAAAGTCAACCTAACAACACTAACAAATGTCTCCTCGTAATCAATACTACACGCCTGTATATAACCCTTAGCCACTAGATGAGTTTTATATCTTTCAAGAAAACCATCAACCTTAATATTTATTATATAAATCCACTTGCAAAAAATTGTAAACCTATTAGGAGGAAGAGTAATAAGATCCCATGTACCAGCCTTGGCTAGAGCCTGTAACTCCTCTGACATTGCGTACTGCCAAAGAGTATTAGAAGAAACTTCCTTATAGAGAGAGGGTTCGAGAAAAGATAGCATAATATAACAATGATAATCAATTAGGCATACCGGAGGGTGGCGAATACAAGATTGACCTGCAGGATCCTATGGGGAGGAATCAACAGAGGAGCTAGGAGACAAATCTGAAAAAGGCATAGGATCATCAGGTGGAGAGGGCATAAGGAACAGGGAGTTGTCAGTTGATGAACCTGCAACAAAGTTAGACATAGAAGACACAAAAGACAAATAATCTGGAAATAAATAAGAACAATAGTGGGAGAAATATCAAGCTGGTTTATAAGAAGGTAATAATGTGTAGAATGGTATTTTGTTTTCCCAAAAAGTACCATGACTTGAAATTCACAATTTTTGTTAGTTTGGAGATCATAACAGCTAAAACCTTTTTCCTCAATACCATAACCTAGAAAGGCACACATCACAGAATTAACAGATAACATATCTCCTTCACGTACAAGAAGTAGGACAAAACACGTGCAACAAAAGACATGAAGAGAAAGTAATCAGGTTACGTACCATAAAGACAAGTGAAAGATGTAGAACCGTTCAGAGTTACGGAAGACAATCGATTAATAAGATAAATAGATGTAAAAACAGCCTCATCCCTGAACTATTTTGACAAAGAAGATGGCAAAAGAGAAGTACACGCAGTTTCGATGATATGCCTGTGTTTGCGTTCAACAACCCCATTTATAGAAATTGAGTGTACACAATGATAGATAATTCAACATAGGTCTCGTAAAAAGCTAAATGAGATCGTTGTAGATAGATCCAGACAAAACGGAAGTAGTCATCAATGCACACAACATAATAGCAAAATCCACCCATCGATGGAAGCAAAGATGGTCTCCAAATATTAGAACAATAATATCAAAATGCACATCATTTGTGTTAAATGGTAAAGCAATATGTTTTTCAAATTTGCAACAAACACAAAGCAATATTTCTAAAAAAACGTGGCCCATAAGGCCAGTATTAACTAATTTATTAAAATTTGTGGCCGATACATGGCTCAAATGACTATGCGAAAGTGCAAACTCAAATCTAGAATGTTATGGATATATTAGGGTTAATTAGCATTATGATCTATTAGTGGGATTTATTGTGCGTTTTGCTAGAATATGGGTCTATTCTGCAAATCCAATTTGGAATGGATTGATCAGTAATTATGTATCTCTTCAAAATTATAACTAAGAGGTCTTTCCCCTGGACTCATTAAGCCGGAATTACAGAACTAAACTCTAGTCTCTTCTTCTTCTATTTTCGTCTTCTTTCCCCCCTTTTCCGCCTCTAAAACCTTCATTCTCTTTCTTCTCTCGTTCTAAACCCTAATTCTCCTAAAATTCCAGCCATTACGAATTTGAATCGTAACAAATGGTACCAAAGCAGTTGATCTTCAAACCAGAAAATATTTTTTTTCTTTGTTGTGTGTTCGTATGATCTTGTGGCTGCGTGTTCGTATGATGTGGTGGTTTCGATTGTGTCACATTGAAGGATTTTCTGTTCATGAAGTTGGTTGTTCTATCATCACTCTGATACCACTTGTTACTATTCATATTCGTAACGGCTGGAATTCTAGGAGAATTAGGATTTAGAAGAGGAAAAAACAAGGAAGAAGAAAGAGAATGAGGGTTTTAGAGGAGGAAAAGAGGGAAAGAAAGAGATGAAAATAGAAGAAGAAGATACTACGGTTTACTGTAATGAGAATGAGGATTTATAATAATGAAAAAATGCATAATTGCAGATTAGTCCATTCCAAAATGGACTTACCAAAAATACCCAAATTAACTAATAATAAGAAATAGACCCCTAATCATTACTTAGATTTGTGGAAAAGTAATTTTTTTTCAAACTGCAAAGGAAGCTTCCTCATTGTTCTCAAGTTCTGGCCAACTGTAATCCTGAAGCCATCTTCCTGGACAGTTTTCTGGTGACTGGAGCCGTCCCTCGGTGAGCCAAGCACATCACAATGTGAAGCATGAGTTTATCTTTCATTTGATTCCACTCTCATAGCTAGAAACATTGGGAAGCTATTTCAAGAAGCCTCTCAAGTTGTGTTTTTGGCCATCTTCAACAGATATTAGTGTAGATTGAGATCGGGGAGCTATCTTGTCGGTTTGTTTTCCAGCGACTGAAGCATTCCCCACACAAGAAAAGCCAATCACGTTATAGAACATTATGCCCTTTTTCCTTTGCAACCTCTCTCGCAGCTAGACTAACCTGCAAAAGATTATGGAAGCCTCGAAAGTTGTACTTTCAGCCATCTTCAACCGGCTCCATGCCGACAGTGATTAGGGAGCCATATTAGAGGTACGTTTTTGGGCGACTGCATACTTTTGGTCATCTTCAACTGGCCCCATGCGGACAATGATCAGGGAGCCATATTAGAGGCACATTTTTGGGCAACTGCAACCACCCCTGCCAAGACAAGGCAGAATAATAGAAACCCTAATCTATCTCTTTCTTCACCTCTCTCTCCTCTTTTCTTCCCCTTTTGTCCTCCCCTAGACCCTAATTCTTCTTGAAAACCCATTAATTCTCTCTCCTTCTGCCTCTTTGTCCCTCTTCTAAACCTTAATTCCTCCTAATTCCTCACCGTTGAGAATTTGAATCGTAACAAGTTTTTGTATGCACAAGACGGGTAAAGTCTTCTTCTGTCTGGATACTTGGACATCCAATGATCTTGTGCTTATCGGGATGAGAAATTGCAGTAATGCAATAGAATAACAAAGTATATGCGCAAGGAGAAGAGATGAAGAAAAGTACACAATACAATTAAGGGAAAAGTACTCCATTACCTCATAAAGGAAAAGAGTACAAGGGGGCCATGCGTCCACAACCTTCAGAGATGACGCGAGCATGAGTCTGATGCAAAGTCTAATCCTCACCCGCGATCAGACACAAATATACAGTTCTAATCTCTCTAAACCCGTTCCAAATTGGCTTAGGCATGTGCACCCCTTTGGGTGTTGGAGAAAGGTCCTCTATGATTCTAGGAAGAGTCCCCCCACCTCTCGGGCAATCCCTTATAAAGTCCTCAACTGAAACCTGATCTGTCAAAACCATTCATGTTTGGAATTGAGGAGAGTGACCTCATTCTCCAAACTTGGGATTGGTATCACATGTGTGCTCACGCCTGTTGTAGAGGACCCATATTTGGCCAATTCGTCAACCATTGCAGGTGTTTCCGAAAACCGATGATGTAACACTATAAAGTCCTCTGCATGAACAAAAAGAGGAGAGTGACCACGCCAAACGTATCACATTGTCACCTGTTGTAGAGGACCCATTGCCTCCAACCATTGCAGGTCTTCAATGGAAGGAATCCATGCATCCTTGTATTGTCACATGAATCACCATCCTTGTATCACATGAATCACCAACTGTGAATCTCCTTCTATGAGGTTGTGGCAATGGGGGTAAAAATTATTTATAAGAGGCAATGAAAGGTAAAGGCCCAACAATTTCACTTTACTATTTGTATGGTTTAGGAGTGACCAAGAAACAAGAAGTGGTAGACCTGTAGAGTCTCGAATGATGATCCCATAACCAGTAGCAAGTGTGTTAGGGATGGATGATTCATCAAAATGTATTTTAAGCTGACCTCTGGTAGGGGGTTCCCAGAGAATATGTAGTGTATTTAGGGCATGCGTGGTGAGTGGGAGAATAATTTTGGAATGTATGATTTGGAGTGCGAGGGAAAATTTGGTGGCCGAGCAAAATTAAATCAATTCTTAACTCCCAAAAATAATTTACAACAAAGTATAGGGCAAGAAAGGTTCGATCGCACAAGGAATTTTGTGCAAAATATTTAATATTTATTCAAATAATACATAAATCTTACATGGTTTATCGGGGATTGTGTAAAACATGAAAATAAAATAAAAAACTATTTATCTACTATATTCAATTTTCCTGACCCTTTTCAGTCTCAATTCCTTAGCTAAGAATGTAGTACCTAAAATTTAGACCTAGTATTATACTTTTGATAGGTTGACAAAGAAAAGTTTTTTAACTGGACTCCCTCTTAATTTCATATAACTAAAACCAATTGAGCAATGATTCTAATTAATTCATATTTTAAGCTCAAATTCAATCAAACCAAACTAAACTAAACATACCAGCATGTTCGAAAAAATTGGTTTAAATCACGCTTTAGTTGAAATTAAGATAGGTGTGACCTCTCCAAACCCAACTATTTGCCTCTTTTAACCATTTTGTTTACCTTGTGCATAAAAAAATGAAAAGCTGTAAATTAATCAACACATGAAATGATCAACTTCATGCATAAAGATGAAAATTTTAAGTACTACAAATCAATGTGATTGAAATACCAAAAGTAACAACACTAAATTTATAAAAATGAAGTCCAAACAATCTGAAGAGTAGCCAAACCATTACAAAAGCCAAGGTACAAGAGAAATTGGTAAGACAGAGTGAAAAAAGTTAGAACAAAGCATAAAAGTTAGAAATAAGATTAAGATCAAGAACTTTCCCCTTTGGAGAGCTTGTTGTGACACATCCCCCAAAGAGAATCGTTTCTCCACCACGGAAATCAAACCAGCTTGCTTCCAATGGATTCTTCCACTCCTACTGCATATTCTAGCCTTGTCTCTATTGCCTTTCTCACTCTCTTGCTAGAGAGTGATAAGGGCAAGATAAATCTCTCTTTCTCTGCTCTCCACAGAAAATTTCGTGCTCCAAGTCTCTACCTCAAATAGATCACAAAACCCCTAATTATAGGTGATTTTTGGACTGTTTTGTTTTCCTTCTTCCATACAGCAGTTACTGAATTAATCAGCCACTTCTTTGCTCTAATCTCCAAGTTAGTTGTCCAAAAACTGCCCTCTCTTTCTCCCCCACATGATCTCCAAATGCCTGTTTCGATTCCTCCATTATATCTGCAACTGGTCGCTTCTTCCTCTTTCCCAGTTGAATTGAATAAGGGCAGATGAGAGAAAAAATGATTTAAGTTAGGGGCATTTTTGTCATTTGATTTTCTGCCCTTGTTTCTACTTGATTGGAGCTATCTTTCTGTGGTTATCTTGTCGTGGTAGTCACTGCTATTTGGTGATTATTTGGGTGTACTTTCTTGGGGGTGGGTTTTTAAATGCTTCATGCTTTCTTCTTTGGTCTTTCACTTAAACAAGCTGGAATTTTGAGCTCAATTTCGATCACAACATGTCCCGATTCTGAGAAAACACAAAAGACAAAAGTTGTAGATATCTTTTTTAGCTTTCTAATGCATCTTGAATCTTTAGAAACTGAACATACAAAGGCGTTATGATCAAAATACGAAAGCTAGTTAAATCTATGAGAAACAACTAATTCCACCCCTTTATCAATTCAAAATTGAAATCAGCCATTCAAAACTCAAAATTGATAAATCATTGCAAATAAACCAAATAATTCACAAAATGTAACCAAAGGAATAAGTTTAAGGGATCAAAATATGTGAAATATGCACTTATCAAGTGCCAATTGGATTAGAGTGGTGCGCCCTGCTAAGGAGAGAGTTTTATGCATCCAACCTTCCAAGCGAGAACTGAGGTGATTAAGTAGAGGGTGATATGTGTCACGAATGAGTTTACTAATGGAAACATGAATACCTAGATAGAGACCCATAGAGGTTTAAGTGTGAAGGGAAGGACGATAAGAATGTGAGACTTGAGCTGATCTTGGACTGCCATGGAAGACAAGATAGATGATTTAATTGAGTTTATATGCTAACCAGCGTAACAAGCAAAATCCTGGAAGATAGATTTGAGGGTCATGGCCATTGGAAATTTAGTTGAGCCGAAGAGAAGAAAATCAACAACGTAGTGAGTTTACAAATCGAGGGAGTGAGTGGGGAAGGCTGCCAAGGTTGGATTTTTGTGATGGTGAATATTTGATTGAATTTTTTTAGAGAGAAGTTCTGTAATTAAGATGTATAGAAGGAGGCAAAGAGGGTCACCCTGATAGAGACTGAAGTTGGGAGTGATGGTGCTAGAATGGCCCCCATTGATTAAAATCTGGTATGAAGCAGTAGTGATATAGGAATGTATATGGTCACACCATTGGGGTGGGAAATTAAATGTGTGTAATGTGTCTATAAGGTCACACCATTGGGCCAGAAGAATGTGTTCATGGAGTTGACGGCTTTTGAGGGACGATGTTTGGGTATTTTAGATAAGAGTTGAGAGAACTTTTGTAAGACTATTTGCTAAGATCTTGGTGAATAAATGATATATAATGTTTCAAAGACTGATGGCACGATAATTAGTGAAGGTAGTAGGGTGATTGAGGGTTTTATTGATCCTGATAAAAAGATGGATATGAAGGTATGTAGAATGTCATCTTTTATTCGGGGTCAATGGTGTTTGAAAAAAAAAACGGATCAAAGCCGTCAGGTCTAGGAGCCTCATAAAAATCTATTGAGAAGAGGGTTGCTCGGAGTTCTCTTGACGTATACTTGTGTGGAGGATGGAAGATGTTGAAAAATATTTGACAACTTTCTGACGGATGGCTAAAGGATCTTTTAGGAGGTTTCCTTGAGTATCTGTGGCAGAGGAAATCTTGTTAATGGCCTTGCAAGCAATGGCAAACACATGAAAAAAAAAATTAGTTTTTTCATCGCCATCTTTAAAGTAATTTTGATGTGTTTGATGAAAAGAGTGAAGAAGTCATGAAATCATGTGTTGGAGTTTAGATTCTTGAGAAAGGAGAAGTGAGTTGTGGGGAGTATAAACTTTTTTTTCCTGGATAAGGGAAAGTTGTTCAGATATGGATCTCGAAAGACAGCTTCAAGGAAGGGGGGGGGGGGGGGGAGGAGAATTGAGTTAATAAGTGTGGATGTGAGTAGGAGTGCCATTGAGAGGTAATGAGTTGGTCATAGGAGGTACGTTCCTGCCACTTTGATTGATATCTAAAAGGGTGTGGGGAGGAAGCTGAGGTGGATTGAGGAGAGAGTTGTAGTAATAAAGGATTATGATCAAAGCGTATTCTGTGAAGGACTGTCAGATTTGAGTCCGGCCAGGTTTGTAACCATTTCGGGTTGACTAAAGCCCTGTCTAGGTGGGCTATAACTAATTTGTTGTGCTGATGACTGTTGGTCCATGTAAATTTGGGGCCAGTGGCCTAAAGATCTCGCCAACCATGTTGGTTAATGAATTCCTTGAAGATATTATTTGGCCGAGTCGGTGAGGAGAATAAGTGAATTTTTCAGTTGTGGAAAGTGTAGAATTAAATTTTACTATGTGGACGGATGCATGATGTAAAGGAGGTGAGTAAGAGTATAAGAGTATAGTTGTGTACCACGTTTGAAAGTCTAGAGGGAGATAGAGAAAGTGAAAAAAATATAATTTGTATTAGAGAAAGTGAGCTGACAATGAAGGTGATTGGGTGTAAATTTAAGAATAAAGAGAGGTACATATCTATTCCATAGTAGCCATTGTCCCCCACTAAGACCCGTTGAGGGGGTGATGGTTGGTAACCTGGTATATGTGGGGTAGGATAGATGAGAGGGGTTTTCGGTTTCCGAGAGAGAGAGGATATCAAGTGTGTGTGTGTGTGTAAAAGTGTGGCAAGTGTTGTTTTAGCCGAGCGGTTTATGGGCCCCTCGATTATTGCATGCCATAATAGAAGACATAAATGAACAGAGTAAAGTGAAGTTGTTGGGTACATACCTGGCGACTGAGTTTGAACTTCTGGTGTTCCACTCACCATGACTGGGAGCTTGCAAGACACCCGCAAATCACTTTCTCAAGAGAGAGATGTAGAGACCTGGACAGGAGCTACTCGCTTCCTATATGGTGTCAGATGTGGCCGCAAGACATGCTTGGGTGTAGCTTTAAGAATGACCTCGTAGTGGGCATCAGAACTGCCTTGAGGTGAAGTGATCGGGGTGGGGGAGTGATGTGGAGAAAGAGGTGCAATGATCAATGAGGCTGCAATAAAGAATGACAGAGTTAAGATTCAGTAGGAGTTAAGATTCCGTTTATATTACCTGATTAATTTAATTTTTCCTATGTTTTTCCACATTACGCTGTCACCCGTGAAAATTTGGTTTCCCTCACACACATCGTTCCGCCCTCTTCCCAGGACCGAGCTCCGGCGTTCCCACGGCATTCCGGTTTCCCTGCGACCGTCCTTTCTCTCTGCTTTCCCCGCAACCTTCCCATTTCTCTGCTTTCACCGCAACGACCTTCCCATTTCTCTGGATTTCCCCCCAATCGAATGGCTTCTAAAGCCACGAGCTTTAAGCCTACAAACTTTCAGCCGACAAGCTTTGCGCCGACAAGCTTTGAGCCGACAAGATTTCCGGCTTCTCCGTCTCTCCAAGCGACAAGCTTCTCTGACAACACGTTTCTTCTGCGACGAGCGTTGAGGCATTCGCGCGGCCGGTTAGGCTTTTTTTTTGTTTCCGCAAGGTGTTGTGTTTAATTTCATAGTTGGTTAAGTATGCATGTTGTGAGCAGATGTATTGTGATACATGTTCCTTTTTCTTTTTCGATGGATTGAAGTACTGTGGATAAATTTTTAATAGAGGTAGTTTAATGTAATGGCCAAGTAATTTCATAGTTGGATAAAATTTTTGTTTCATTAATACTTGTATGATTCATTCATTAATTCGATTAGAATTGTTCCTGCTGCTTTTATAATGATCCCTTCTTTCTCCTTTTGTTTCATGAGTTTTTCGTTTTTGAAAAACCGATATTGGAAAAATTGATTATCCCAATTTTCTTTCTTGAAAACCCAATTTTTGTTTCTTTAATACTGGTATGATACATTCATTAAAAGCAGCTTGATTATCCCTTTTATATATCTTGAAAATCCGATTTCTGTATTTTATAGGAATTCGATCATTATTGCCTAGTACATATTTCATTTGATTTTTTTACCAAACGAAATAATCTAATGTTCTTTGGTTTCTTATAAGTGGGGAGAGGAATTCACAGGTGGATCCTTATATTATATATATATATATATATATATATATATATAGATAGATAGATAGATAGATAGACAGATAGATATGGTCATATCTCAAGTCAAAATGTTTTCGGATTACTTGAATTCTCTCTATCTCTCAGATTTCTCTCTATTTAAAACTCTCTCTCTCAAATTCTGTTTCACTCTCTAATTCTCTCCCCTCTCTCTCTCTCTCTCTCTCTCTCTCTCTCAAATTCTCTCTCTCTCTCTCTCTCTCTCTCTCTCAAATTCTAAACTCTCTCTCTCTCTCTCTCTCTCTCTCTCTCTCTCTCTCTCTCTCTCAAATTCTAGTAATACATGAACTAGCTAGTATTGTGGAAAGCAGCTACGTAATACATTGCCATTGTGGATTGTGGATTGTGGAGCTTTCTCTCTTTAGCGTTATATACATGACTTGTCTTGTAAGAATGATTATTTGTAGTCTTATCTTTCTGTCTTGGATAATATGATCAATGGTGTATAATGAGTAGTACTCATTTTCTGTAATATTAGATCGGTATTTCACACAATGGTGCATCACTGTCATGTAACATGTCTACTCGCAAATGGCATTTTTTTATCCTCTCTTCCACACCCAGGAAGTCCAACCGATTGGGAGTGTGGAAGCAAGAGGAGGACAATTGGACAATAAGATTCGTAGGGATAGTGATGGAGATGAACTGTAGGTTGTGAGTTATTAGTCGCCTCCCAAAAGTACTAAACACCCATTTGTCTATTGTGTGTAGTCTATCTTTAACAATTATCGTGGAGATGACTATTTTAATGACAGGAAATGGATGTATGAGTACAAGACCAAGCCAAATCGGTGTCATCATAGATTTGTGGGTGGAGTTAATTTCTTTATAGATTATGTGAAGCAGCAATTGGGGGTGTAGGAAAACGGTGTTATGCGTTGTCCATGTCGGAAATGTGAAATCAGTAAGTATTTTTATTGCGAGACAATCGGGACCCACATTGTCTTAGAGGAATTTGTCCCACTGCATAGAACTTGAAAACATCATGGAGAACTACCCCAACGCCACGAAAATGATATTTTTTACCGACATTGGTCATGGTGAAGAGATGGCAACAATGTTGTGTGATGCTTTCATGCAAAATGTGGAGGATGACAATATAGAGTATGAAGTCGATCACTCTGAAGTACGCAAATTTGAACAGTTACTGGAAGAGGCGAGAAAGCCACTTTACAAAGGATGTGATAAATAATCGAAATTGTCTTTCATGGTATATTTATTCTAATTGAAGTGTTTAAATAGACGGAGTAGCAAATCATTTTCGAATGTTCTTTCACTTATAAAAGATGCTCTTCCATCGGACAATTTGCTTCCATGGAATTGGTATGATTCAAAAAAAAAATGATGGCAGACATGGGGTGTAAGTTACCAAAAAATTAATGCATGCCCGAACTACTGTTTATTATTCAGAAATGAAAACAAAGATTTGGATGCGTGCCCAAGACGTGGTTCCTCAAGATGGTCAGAAAAAAAGGGAAATGTAGGACTACTGCAAAACCTGCGAAGATCCTTAGACATTTTCCATTGCTTCCGAGGTTGCAACGGTTGTTTATGTCTACTAAAACATCATAGCTTATTACATGGCACGGTTTGGCTCCCCCAGCTGAAGAATGAAAGATGATTCACCCTAGGAGTTTTATTGCTTGGAAACACTTTGATTCAGTGTATCCATCCTTCAGTTCTGATATACGAAACATGAGATTGGGTCTTGAAAGTGACGGCTTCAGTCCATTTAAGATTGGGTCTGGGTGAAGTCGCATTTCGTGGCCAATAACTATTATCTAATGTTTTCTCTAATTATATTTTATTTATAAATAAAACTTGTCTTTATGAAACTATTTGAATTATTTGAAGGGAGCATAAAGACTATTTGAGAGACACCCCCAGTGGACCAAACATCGAATCTGCCTCTTCTGTTTAGAACAAGGGTAAGTTTTTACCCTCGTCATAGGAGTGACAGTTTTTACCCTCGTCATAGGAGTGACAGTTTTTACCCTCGTCATAGGAGTGACAGTTTTTACCCTTGGTTGGCAATGAAGCAAAGTTATTAAATGATGATCCTTCTTATTGATGGTCTGAAGTCGCCAAGGAACGATATGGACGTATTCATAGAGCCATTGATTGATGAGTTAAAGATTTTATGAGAATCGTGTGTGAAGACTTATGATGCACAAACCAAGTCATTTTTTTAGATGCGGGCAAAAATAATGTGGACCATATCAGATTTTCCTGCATATGCCATGGTGTCTAGCTGGAGTACAAAAGGGTATAACTTTGTCCTACTATCACTTGAATATTGTTTCATCATATCTGCCCCATAGTCGAAAATGTGTTTTTGTGCGTCATTGAAGGTTTTTACCAAAGGGACACCCATGGAAGGGAGATAATAAGTTATTTGATGGGACTGAAAAACGTGATGGTGCACCCCCAGGATTATCGGGTGATGACATTGTGAACTTATGAGAAGGAAATGTTGTGTAAGAAGAAGATCGTTTTTTTATCTTTCGTACTGGAGCACTCCACTCATTCGTTATAACTTTAACGTCTTGCACAATGAGAAAAATGTATGTGGAAGTATATTGAATACCATTTTGGAAAAAGATTGGAAGACAAAGGATAATATAAAATCCAGGTTTAAAAAATGTATAAGGAAACCACTCCACCCCAAGCCTTCGAAAAAGGTTGATGGTAAGGTAATCATTCTTCATGCCTCATACAATTTGACAAAGGAACAAAAATCAAGGTTCTCCATGTTTTGAAGGAATTGAAGCTCCCAAAGGGTTTTTCCTCAAAAATCTCAAGTCAAGTCCAAGTTAAAGCAAGGAAAATAATGGGCCTTAAGAGTCAATACTACCATGTTCTCATGTAATAGCTTCTTTTGTTGGTGTTGAGGAGATCAAATTCGAAGCCTGTTGTCAAAGTAATAAATAAATTTTGCACTTATTTCATGAAGTTATGTTCTAAAGTGCTTGATGCGAGAATGATAGACAAGATAGAGATAGCTATTCCGGTGATCCTGTGTAACCTAGAGAGGATTTTCCCACCTACATTTTTTTATATTATGATTTATTTGACACTACACTTAGCATCGGAGGTAACATTGGTAGGGCCAGGCCATTACAGATGGATGTACCCAATTGAATGCCACTTGCTTACATTGAAGAATTATATTTGTAACTAGAAGGGCTCCATTGCATAAGGATACTTCATGGAAGAAGTTACAACTTTTTGTGCACGTTATATTGAGGAGATGGAGTCAAAGGTTACTAGGCCAGTAAAGTACGAGAATAGACCGTTAGGGGTTGCTCGTCCATACATGCTAACTATTAAAGAGCCATACCGGCTCCATCATTTTCTACTGTTCAATGCCCTAGAGACGTAGCCATACCTGTTGTAAGACATCGAATGTGCCTCTTCTGTTGACATTGTGTTTAATTCTATTGCATAGGTAACCAATCTATCATTGGATGGGGAGGACATAAAGTATTTAATATACTTTGCACGTGATTCAGACCACACAAACTTATTTTGGCAAATGGTGACAACTTTGAGATAGAGGCCATTGACCCGATTCAGATCGCACAAAATAGTGGCATTGCAACTCTTGGGGAGGTAGACGAGATATTTTATCGTATTTTGCAATCGATAATAGAAGTTTATATTGGAACATGGATACATGTGCACCTATTTAACTGAAAATGGTACAATATGAAAAAGGGCATTGGTTGCGTCATTGATGGGTTTGACTTCAGGTTGGTAAACACAATAAAACAAACATATGAAGACAAGCATTTTATCTATCCATGTCAAGCACAATAGGTATTTTATTAAAATGGCCCAATGGACCCCATGTTGTAGTGTTGTCTGTCGTTGGAGACCAAGAGACACCTACGACATCCCCTTAGGTGATGGCAACATAAGGGCACAAGAAAATGAGGCATTGTTATTGGCGCAAGATCTAAGAGTCGAAGACGCAACAAAGTTCAATGATGAAGATGATGTTTTGTGGGTGTGTAGTGACCTTGGTAAAGGACTAAGGGTCAATAGTGCGGACTTGAATATAATATAACGTAGGTTTAAACGATTGATCATTGTAAATATGTTGTATGTAATAGTTAATTTAAATTTTCTTCATCAAACTAACAGTCCTCAATCCTTTTATCTTGCAGTACAATTATGCCACCAAAGGGGGAGTTCGTGTCAGTACGGCACAAGTGCAATCGGGGAATAACATCGGCCTGGGCTCCTGCAGCCCCTTCTCCATCGGGATTGACTCTAGCGGCCTGGGCTCCAGCTGCCCCATCCCCATCGGGGTTGACTCTAGTGGCCTGGGCATCAGCTGCCCCATCTCCATTGGGGTTGACTCCAGCAACCCCCTCCTGTTTGGCCTGGGCTCCAACAGCCCCCTCTTCTGCAGCCCGGGCTCCAACAGCCCCCTCTTCTGCGGCCCGGGCTCCAACAGCCCCCTCTTCTGCGGCCCAGGCTCCAACTGCGTCTTCATCAGCCACAACTTCATCAAACTTTGTTTCGATAGGTACTTGCATATTCTTTAACTTTATTTCCCAATGGTTGTTCTGTTTTTAGTTTGTGCAAATTTACCTTATTTAATTTGAGTTTAATTCATTTTAGAGGAATCTATGCATAAATTTAGAGAGTTGTTCCCAAGTTATCAATCCCCTAAGAGTCAGGATTCATGTACATTTTGATTGATATGGGTTAATGAAATGTGATTTTAATGTTACCGAGTGGGCATTTGTTGTAGGCCCGATCCCAATGGTAGACATGGAGACTCAGACGCCAGATTGGGCTGTTGATGGTATTGATGATTCGCAACCACAAGAACCTTGCGTCAAGAGTAAGGTGAGAACAACTTCATTCATGCCTGAGAAAGAGGTAACTATAGTACTCAAGGATGGACAGATGGTCTCTGAGGCGCAGCATTACCTATCCTATCTCATGGGAACACAAGTTCAGGTTCAACTACATTTCCCACTACATCTCCAGTGGTGTGATCTCCATTGCAATACATTCAGAGATTGGTTTACATAAATCAACGTGAGACACAAAATAAGATGATTGTTCTTGTTATGGTGATAAGTACTAACCAATTTATTTTTTCTTTGCAGCAAAAATACAAGTTCGTTAATGACAAGTATGAGCCCGTCACTAAAGGCGTGGCGATGAAAACAAATCAACAGGTTATTCAGAAAATCACACGAGACAACCGTACCTCGTATAAAAAGTATTAATATGATGGCAAGACAGAAGAGCAGCACCTACGCCGTCCCATCCCATCTATGCGTCCTAAAAACTGGAAATTGCTAGTTGAATACTGGGATGACGTAACAAGGAAAGAGATTAATGTGAACAATAAGGCGAACAAACAACTTATGAAGACGACTCACACACTTGGGACTATCTTGCCCCTTTTTTGGAAAAAGGAGGTACTTATATGATATTTTATTTTGCTTGTCATCAATTTTTCTATTTTTAAACTTAAGCACAATACTTATTCTGGTCATTTAAATTATATACAGCGACAAACTGATGGTCCGAACTTCATCTTTTTTAAATCATTCCACTAAGCACACCAAGTGCATGTTTTAATCAATTTTTGTTTCTTATGCAGGAGGAGCTTGTCCAAAGCACAACTAAACAACAGGTCCACAACTCGGCGAACCCCGCGGATGTGACTCCTATTATAGATAAATTTTTTGGGGGGCCACCACGAGGGTAATGAGAGAGGACGTGGTTCTGGTGCTCCACCGCGTAGGGGAATTATTGATGAACAAGGTGCAGTTGCAGCTGGAATATTTGCAAGAACTCAACCAGTGGCGAGCCTCTCTCCAATCGTCTGCAGGTTAGTATTATTTTCAAACTATAATTCAGTTATAATGTTATCTATTTCACTATAATATCATTAACTTTGTGTTAATGAGCAGGGCCTTCAAACCAACATGGGAGCAATCACTCTGATAAGTGTATATTTTCACAGATTTTGATCACTTAAACTTAATTACTTTGGTTACATTTTGGGAATTATTTGAGTTTATTTGCAAAAATTTATCAATTTTTGAGTTTTGAATGGCTCATTTCTATTTTTAATTTGTAAAGGTGTGGAATTAGTTGTTTTTCATGGATTTAACTATCTTTCATATTTTGATCATAACATCTTAGTATTTGATCAAATTCTAAAGATTGAAGATGTATTAGAAAGCCAACAAAGAAAGCTACAACATTTGTCTTAAGTTTTTTCTCAGAATCGGGACGAGTTGTGGTCGAAATTGAGCTCAAAGTTCCTACTTGTTCAAGTGAAAGACCAAAGAAGAAAGCATGAAATATTTAGAAGCCCACACCCAAGAAAGTGCAGCCCAATAATCACCAAGGTGAAATGACTACCAGGATGAATTAATCCCAGAAATACAACCCCAATCAAGTAGAAACAAGGGCAGAAAATCGAATGACAAAAATGTCCCTAACTTAAATCGTATTTTCACTCAACTACCCTTATTCAATTCAACTAGGAGAGAGGAAAAAGAAGTGATCAATAGCAGAAGAAATGGGGGAAACGTGAAAGGCACTTGGAGATCTTGTAGAGGATAAAGAGAGGGCAGTTTTTCGGCCATTAACTTGGATATTAAAGCAAAGAAGTGGCTGATTAATTCAATAACTATTGTATTGAAGAAGGAAAAGAAAAACAGTCCAAAAATAACCTATAAATAGGGGTTTTGTGATCTGTTTGAAGTAGAGACTTGGAGCACGAAATTTTCTTTGGAGAATAGAGAAAGAGTGAGATTTGTCTTGCCCTTACCACTCCCTAGCAAGAGAGTGGGAAAGGCAATAGAGACAAGGATGGGATATGTTGTAGAAGTGGAAGAACCCATTGGAAGCAAGCTGGTTTGTTGTCTGTGGAGGAGAAGCGATTCTCTTTGGGGGATGTGTCACAAAAGCTCTCAAAAGGGGAAAGTTCCTGATCTTAATCTAATTTCCAACTTCTTATGCTTTGTTCCAACTTTGTTCTTTATTTGTCTTTCGAAAATCTTTTGTACCTTAGCTTTTGTAATGGTTTGGCTATTATTTAGATTGTTTGGACTTCATTAAATTTAGTGTTGGTACTTTTGATATTTAAATCACACTGATTTGTAGTGCATAAAATTTTCATCTACATGAAATTGATTAAATTGATTAAATTTGTAGGTACCTGATCATTTCATGTGTGTTGATTAAATTTACAGTTTTTCGTTTTGTTATGCACAAGGTAAACAAAATGGTTAAAAGAGGCAAATAGTTGGGTTTGGAGAGGTCACACTTATCTTAATTTCAACTAAACCGTGATTTAACCAACTATTTTCAACATGCTGGTATGTTTAGTTTAGTTTGGGTTGATTAAATTCGTGCTTAAAATTTGAATTAATTAGAACCTGCTCAATTGGTTTTAGTTATATGAAATTAAAGGAGAGTCCAGCTACTGGACTTTTCTTTGTCAACCTATCAAGAGTATAACACCAGATCTAAATTTTAGTTATTACATTATTAGCAAAGGGATTGGGAGTGAAAAGCTGCAAGTAAATTGTATATAGTAGATAAATAGTTCTTTGTTTTACTTTTCAAGTTTTTACCATTCCCCCATAAACCTTGTAAGATTTATGTATTCCTATTAAAATAAATCTTAAATTTATGCACAAAACTCCTCGTGGGATCGAACCTTTCTTACGCTATACTTTGTTGTGAATTATTTTAGGGGTTAAGAATTGATTTAATTTTGTGGCAGCAACGACATGTCATCACAGTCACATGACTGATTTCTTCTTCGTTATGTTAAGTTTAACACTGATTGTAGATATCTTTTTACCAGTTTAAAACATTGTATATATTTTGTTTACTAGTTTAAAGTATTGTAGCACGAATTGTATTTAGGTTGTAATATGTTTGATATTTATATGTAGTGGGTTTTAATATTTTTACCTCTTCTGTTGCACCTTTAAAAGATTTTTACCAGTTCTGTAAGTTTGATATGCATAGTAGGTTACATAACAGTTAAATTAAAAAAAAATTAAAAAACTATTACCTCCGCCGGCAGTTGAATCCACCGTCGTAAATGACCATTATAACTGTCGCCAGCGGCAATTGAATCAGGCCGCCGGTGGAGACTCATTACGCCGACGGTCAATTACGTCGGCGCTTTGACTTTCTGCCGATGAAAGAACGCCGTCAGCGGAGGTCGGCAGAGACTCCCTCCGCCGACGGCAGACAGTCGGCGGAGGAGAGACTCCGCCGACAGCGTTTCGTCGTCGCCAGAAAGTCGTTTCGCCGGTGGAATATGTGTCTGCCGGTGGAAATTTGTTCCGGTGACGAATTTTCTTCTCAACCGCTGGCGAAGTAAAATTTCTTGTCCGACAGTTGTTTTCATCTAGGAAATTATTCCGCCGACGCCCCTACACCCGACGAGTCCTCACATGGCAGCGGACGTTCCACTGGCGGGTTTGAGCTTCTCCGCCGGCGGAAGCTGTTTTTCTCGTAGTGAAGCCTGTAGGAGGCGTCTAGAGAGACAACGTCGATGCCAAAAAATTCTGGAGTTGTAAGATCAACATTAACCTTGACATTCGCTTATGATTTATTATGAGGGAGTTGTCAGCGTCCATGCCCATATAGGTGCATAGGGGACCAACTATTTGGACGATAACTTCTTTAGAGGGGAAAGAAGAATAAGACGAACTCACAAGGCCAGGGGAAAAGATAGAGATGAACATCACGAATTTTTATGGGACTGAGTGCTGGAATGGTTTGGCAGTGGCCAAGGGAAGAAGGTGGAAAGAGAAAAATCTCCTGCCCAAAGGGAAGACTGAAATAAAAGGTGCTGCTTGTGGTGTTACCTGGAAGTAAGACAAAGTATCGCAGCAACTAATGAGATTGTACCTGAGATACGACCGGTAAAAAGACAATCGAGAGTGTTGTTTAATTGTGCAAGGCCGCGATCCGCGATCCGTACAATCACTGGATAAGGTTACTCGGTGAAAGGTGTTGCTAAGGGTATGAACGGAGTCCTGGGGAAGATGTGATATAAATGAGGTAGAAGTGATAAAAGGAAGACGTAGACGTGTTCGGAGGGGGAGCAGTGGAGAGTATAGGGCGTGACGCGGTTGGGGGTTGAGGACTGAGGGGTAGGGTCAGGCGAGAGAGATGTTCGGGTGGTTGGGCCATGGAGAGAGATCTGAAAAGATGGGTATCGTGCGTTTGGAGAGAATAGGAAACAAAGGGAACATAAGAGGAGCGAGTTTGTGGAGACGAAAGGACGATCGAGAGACTTGATTTTAAGTACGACAGGTGAGGGGGACTATATCTGGTACGATCTGCAGGAGTCAACTTCACCCGTTCCCACTCACACGCACGATTGTTCGATTCTGAAGGCATTTGTTGGCTTCATAAATGAAAGTACATCTCGCGAATTATTTTTTATTTCATTGCCGATCGGGTTTCCCATATCCACCCTCTTTAGGCAATATGGATCATGGACAGATCATACTCTTCTCGTACATATTTCACAGCCCCAACTGAAGTCATAAAACAGCTAACTGTAAGTTACTTTCCATGATATCTTCCTTCCATTTCCATCAAAAGAGTTATTCCTTTGGTCATGAGAGGGGGGCTTGATCCCAAGATGCGTCGACCTCAGAATAAAAATCCTCTGAGAATCTGCATTATAAACAATCAAGAGGGCAATAACCCATCTTTCAATGCTGGCTGGGAAGCAGCGATCCAGTGCCCGTCTTCCGCCATAGGCCAGGTATCTTCAGCTATCTCACTTCTACATCCATGGTAACAATGGCAATCACCGGCAGCAAACCTCGGGGGCAATTTTCATGTCAGCTCCAACCCTGCAATTATACATAATATAGTGTCTGCTTCCCAAAGCTGAAATTCTTCTTTACGCCCTACAAAGGGCCAGTACAATATTACATCGCATTGTACAGATACTCTCACTAAAACAGGAAACTCAGAAAAACATAATTGGCAGGAAGCAAGTGGATCTGAAACAAACAAAGCGGAAGTAGCTCTGGCTTCTGCCTTGTGGATAGCGCTCGGTTAACAATTCCAATTCCCAAGTCCGCAAATCTGCACATGCATATGCTGGAACATGGAAAACTGAACAGGTATATGTGAGTACTGGCAACTTCATGAGCATTCGAGATTTGAAAATGCCAAAAAATCTCGCACAAGATCTGCTCTGCCGACACTCAGCTCCCGACCCATCTCCGCTTCCTAGCCGGTCGTTCTTGTTTGATCTCCAGAGTGGCAGGACTCTCCCTCTGGGATGCCACTGCTTCATTTTCCACCCTCCTGCTTGTAGATGAGTCCTTTTCACTAGGCATGGGAAGCTTAAATCGTTCACTTCGTTTCTTCAGTTTTGCAACAGTATCCATGTGGCGATCATCACTGACCATATCAACATCAACCTTTTTGTTCTCAGATGAGATCCCCCTATCAGGATCCTTACTTGAATCTCCATTCTTGTCATTGTTAACAGCAAGAACGATCTCATCTCTCTCAAATGGTTGTTCAGTACCTATGGATCTACCATCATTGTTGTCACAATCCTTACTAGACTTTGCAATAGAATTATGGGGATCAGGGTTTATGTCTCTCTCTTTCTGGCTTGTCCAACGTTCTAATTTGGTGCGACCCCTTTGGGAGCCATGCTGGACGCTGTCATCCAGTCTACCATCTTCTTCACTTTTTCTAGGAGGGTTCTGTGTCTGCTCATGATGATAATGGCCTTTCTTAGACCCCGTGGCAGTAGATCTGGAGGGACCATGGTCATGAGAATCAACATAATTTGATGGTAAAACTCTATTACTTTCTTGAACACTCGAACTTCTCATGGTAACCTGAACAACACAAATAATTTCTCAGTAACAATCATTTATATCGTTTGGTAACTCTGTTGGTCTGTTGTCCATATGCAAACCCCAGAGCTAATTTCCACTTATACTGCCAATAAATCCTTTTTCAACATACCATAGTTTTTAAAAAGCATATTCTTTGTTCCTATATTTGAGCGCCTTACTTTAAAAATACTTTAACAGAAATCAATAAAACAAATGATAAAAAGGCAAACAATAATGGACACATCTAACACCGGGGCACTCTTCAAAGAGTTGCAAATTGCATCAAGCAAATTATGGGCCATCAAAGTTCATGTATTCATTTTAGCCATGATTCCTTAAAAGGAACACCTTTTTTAAAAAAAAAAAAAGTTAGTATTTCATTCTAATCTAATCCCCATGCCCTAAGGAGACTTGAACCCAAGACCTCCCATTAGAAAGCACCCAATGTGACCACTGAGCTATGCTCAAGTTCAAGAAAATGTAGAAAAATTGCTGAAGAACATGCAAAAGGCAGTTATTCAAGATAATCGAAAGCATGCAAACGAAAAACAGAAAAGGAAAAAACTGAAATATCAACAGCCTAGTTTTAGGAAGTCCTTCATTACTTTTTATTTTGGAAAATGGGCATATGTCCGCTACTTTAGCTAGTTTCTTTCTTTTTTCTTCAACAGTCTCCTAATCCGTATTTTGAGGGTTATTTCATCTAGGGAAAGTCATTAGTTGGTATTAGTTAGTAAGCAGTCTTTATAATTCAAAATTCCCAAACTAGTAAGTACAGTTTTCTGGTCAACTTATTGGAATTCCTTACTATATCTTCTCAGCAATTCCAACATAGAAAGTTTTTTCACATGCAGACAAGCTTAATTCTAAGAAAGTCCTATGATGCTGTAAATTGAGCAAGTTTCTGGCAGAATTTTCCCTAAAAAACTCAAGACTACAGTCAGATACCGGGGATATCTGATGAACCCTAAGCCCCCACCTAAACTGATAGAATGGCAAGAAGAGGGGATCAGCCCCTTGGGCATTAAAGTGTACGTTTGATGAACTGGCAAACTTCACTAGGGACTGGAGGATAGCTTGGAAAGCAGTACCTCACTTTGCTTACTCCATAGCAGATAGATTAGCAAAAGATGGAATAAGTACAGAGTTTTTGACAGTGGGTCACTCACTGACAGAATTAGAGTAGTCACAGAAATGTAAACTATAATAGGAAGGGGCCTTGGCCTATGTAACACTACTGTAACACTAGCTTTTATTGTTATTAATAAAAAGTTTCATCTTTTCAAAAAAAGAGATGCCGGGAATATCTGGTAACTTGGGTCGGTCTACAAGGCAAAACAACTTCTACCTTTAGTTACTGCAGCAGCTACCTTATTTACCTTTCTCTAATCTAAGAATAGTTTCTCAGTGATCTTTCTCAACTGTGTTTGATATTATAGCTACAAAATAGCACTCCTAATTTAAGATCAACTCTTTGAACTTTTCCAGATACATTTATTAACTCTTTGAGTGCGAAGAAACTTTTCAGATTTGAGACTGGGGCGGCAGGGTTATTCATATTCTACCCTTGTCCCTGACTTATTTCGAAGCTTAGCAGCTTGCGCTAAACACAGGCACTCAGGGTACAACCTTTGGTTCCCTTACCACAAGATATAAACAACAAATACACCACCAAAATTTCTTCCGAACAGGATGCGATACTATAAGAGTTTTGATACATGGAAGGTTAGCTGCTTTTGAGCTTTAGTAACATCCGGTGAAAAGAAAAACTCCTCATACCTTCTCGTTTTTGTGGATACCAAGGTCATCATGCTGTCTTCTGCTGTGGCCTACAGCATTTTGATCATTGACATCAGACTCTTTGCTCTTCCTATGATTCTCTTTGTGCTTTTCCTTATATGACCCTACATAACGATCATTCTGTCCAGTTGACCTTTCATGTCTTGAATTTTTTTCCTCATAACTAAAATGATTATCACGAGAATACAAATCCTCACGCCCTCTATGTTGTGATGAAGTATCTTCTTCTAGCCTTTCTCGTCTCTTTGGCAACTCTATATGTCGCTTTTTATCTCTATGTGAATAATCCTTTTCAGATCCTAATCCCTTTGATTCATCTTTAGTCCTTCCTCCGCCGACCCACTTGTTTTCTTCATGTACTTGTTTTACCCTTTGCCTATCTTCCCTCTCCCTCTGTCGCCAATTGTCTTCTCTCTGTCTTACACTTTGATGATGTTCATCTGGTTTATCTCTCGGCCTTGCTGGGTCATCCCTCCGTCTGGCATCCACCAAATCATCTCTTTCTCTTTTCCTCCTCTCTTCCCGCGCTCTATATCCATGCAACATTTCTTCTTTGTCAAGTTCCCTTCTCTGTGGACCATCCTCCTTCCTTCTTTTAAGATGAGATTCATCTAAACTTTCATGCCGACCTACTGCAATGTCTTCTCGCTCCCTTTGCTTAGTTGACCTGATTTCTTTCTCATGCCGACCTCGCCAATCCCCATCCTCCACACGTTTTCTAGAGAAGAAACGCTCATCCTTTTCAGCCCTTTCACTTTCACGAGCACGATTTCTATGCCTTGATCCTGTTTCTTCAACGCGATCACGCCTCTTGACAATCTCTTCATCCTTTGCCCTTCTTCGTTGCACATCCTCATCCCTCCTTTGCCAAGTTCCCACTGAAGTCTCCCTTTCCTTCTGTCGCTCAAGTCCCTCTCCTTTGACACGTGAATAATGTCCCGAACTTGAATCCCAGTCTCTATGCAAAGAAGAGTGACCAGTGTCATCCCTCCCTTTCAGTACCAAGTGGCTTCTTTCCACCTCTTGTCGCCCATCTCGACCATAATCATCTCTCCTTCGATAAATTGGTTCATCACCATCTTGGACCCTTCTTGCCTCTCCAGTCCGTCTTGATTGTCCACCTTGAACAACTTCATCTTCTCCACCTTCTCTTCTCTTTTGATAGTCCCTGCTACTCCCAGATCTAGCCTTGCTACTATCACTATGAGCTGGCTTCATTTCATCCCCATTCTCAATCTGTTGAGTCATGGATTCAACTCGAGAGCTAAGCTTTTGTTTCTTTGTAGAATGTTCCAAGCTACTCTCTTCGTGGGTCTCATCTGGGACTCCCAAGTCTGATGCAATTTCATCTCCTTCATACTCTGCGCTATCAGCCAAAGCAAGCTGATCATCAGGACCGCCTTCAGGAGCATCATCAGGACAATCATCGGGGCCATTATTGGGACCATCATCGGGACCATCATCAGGACCATCATCGGGACCATCATCGGGACCATCATCGGGACCATCATCGGGACCATCATCGGGACCATCATCGGGACCATCATTGGGACCATCTTCAGAAGCATCTTTAGGACCATCATTGGAACCCTGGTTAGGACCATTGTCAAGAGCACCATCAGAAATATTGTCCCTATGTTCCAGACTTTCCTTGACTGCCTCAAGTTTTTCAGTGGATGACCCTTCTAGTATTTGCTTCCCCTCAAAGTCAGGTTTAGTTTTTTCATTTCGTTGAGTATCAGCTTTGATCACATGAGAACAGTGATTTGATTTTACATCAATTACGTTATCACCACTTGTTTCAGAGTACCTGTCCCGTGATGCCTCTTGCGGCCACCTGTTTATCGCATGACGAACTTAGAATAGGAAAATTCAAGCTATTGTACTACCATCAGCTGAAACAGAATAGATATGAGTAATAGAAAAACAACGAATTTAAGCAAGCAAAGTATATCCAATTTGCATACAGTCAAGATAAGTATATGATACCTTCCTCCCGCAGATGGGCGAGATCCTCTGCTAGGGTATGCTTGACCCCGGATGCTAGAACTATGATGATATGAATCCGGAGCATTTGAGGGACGCCCACCATCAGAAACTACATTACGACCACGACCCATATCAGGTGTTCTACTTGCCATCTTTTCCCTCTTCCTCCTGTCATATGATGAAGGGAGGTGGTTACTGCATTCATCTTCTTCAATTTCATTGCTTCTGTATTCTTCTACTTGTGTCTCATTCTCTGGCTCGGATGTACCATTAGATGTGACAGCATCGTCATTTATAGGATCATGACAAATAATCTGTATAAACAAATTCCTCCAAAAGGTAAGTTATCAGCAATTTATGAGCACGTGAGTGTACAGACAAATGCACAGAGGAGAAGTTAGGTGTGCAGAGACCACGAAGTATACAGGTGAGGAAATCGATATTTGCTTCTTCAACAGGATTTACCTCTATGATTGCATCAGAATCACGGTTTCTAGGAGGCCTTGTATCTATGGAGGGAAGACGCTCACCATTACCACCTTCAACCTGTATTGCCCTCCCTGTTGGCTGGTACAAACACAAGGCATGTCACAGGAAAGTTTGGAATTTGTTAAGGACTAAAAATCATAACCAGGAAAACACAAGTGAAAATGAAGGTTTAAAGAAGGGGAAACAAATACTTTTTTAGAAAAAAAAAATGGAATGATTCAATAATATCGACATATATATCACAAAGGAGGGCAAGAGGAAAAACCTGAAGGCCCCAGGAGGAATAGAATTTTTTCATCATAACAATGCTGAAGGCATCGAATGTAAGACCCAAAGCCAAAAGGTCAACGCGAGATATTTTTCTAAACTACGACAGGGCCAGAAAAATGCTGAACATATATCTGAAAGTCTTTTAAAAGATACCTAATTTTAGCTTGAAGAGCATAATAAACACCAAAAGGAACTAAGAAATCAAAGTTCAACTGCTGCATTGCAATCCTGAACTGTTCTCTCCATACCATCTTGGGATTACTTAAAAACCCCCAACAACATATAATTTAGGATAACCTACTGAACAACTCCTTTTAATAACTGAAATTGGAGAAGAAGGGAACCTCCAAAAGCACAAAGCAAAGAGAAAACAAATGCAATGAATACAAATGCAAAGAACCCGACAAGGTTAGGGGAGGGGCAAAAGTGATCCAGACACTAATTCCGCTTTGGAGACAACTTTGGCAAGCTTGTCAGCCAAGAAGTTGGCTGAGCAAGGGACTTTAGTGCAAGCAATGCACCATTCCATTGCAATGTCAACCTCATAAAAATGGCCTTGAACTTCCAGGGGAGTGGAGAACTTGCTAGCACATTTGATAACTAGGGCAGAGTTGCCTCCCACCATATCAGGGGAATGGCAGGATTGGCAAAGGAAAAGACCAGCAAGGAGAGCTTTGGAATCTGCCTCACTAGAGGAGCAGCTCCCAACATGTCCAGAGAAGGCAGAAATTATCAGCGGCCTTTAGTCTGAGGATAAATTATCAGAAATTAACAGTCAAGGGAGTATTTGTGAAGGTGCTGCATAATATACTCTTTTCTTTTCTTTGAACTAGATGCATAAAATCTATGATATGGAGAGAGAATGAAAAATAACTTGAAAAGAGCAAGCTGGCACAAAAAGAAGAAGAGTAAACAAATAATACACAGATAAAATGATATACCAAAGGTGGACGGACACGAGTAGGCCTCCCTTGTGCCGTAAAATCACCTTGTCCGTCTGTCTTCCCCTGGTTTGCATTATCGACAGAAGCATCATGATGACCTGTGGCAGCTGCAAGTTCCGGGGGTAAATCTGGATCGAAGTCCTGAAACACAAACCGGGAAATGAATGAAACCCAGTACAAAGGATCAGCAAAAGAGCTCCAGTATGCCCCAAAAATTTCATTACTTGCTCAGATCTCCCACTTTCATAAACCCGAATTTTGCTTTGCATGGTGGCTTCTAACCGATGTTGGTCCTGCACAAATCCATAATTAGCTGAACAGTTTTGTGAAAAACAATGCACCAAATTGTATATCATTTAAAGCAGTCGAGGCATAATTTGCTTTTCTAATAATACTAGAACAACTTGCCAGCTGCTTGCAGTACTCTTTCCACTGGTCCTCATCTAATCCAAAGTTGAAATAGTTTGATATATCTACACCAGGATACCTCCATGGCTTCTCCTCAAAACTATCGATGTCAACGTCAAATACTGTCCTGAAAAAAAAAATTGAAGAATATTGTCACAGTGCAAATAAATGTGTTTGCAGTCAGGTTTTTAAATGAAACAGAGTGTGCAAAGTGCATGTGCTTGTGTCCATACAACTGTAAGAGTAGATAATCAAAGTGACGTGAAGCAATTGCAATGTGAAATGCAATTGTTTGCTAAATGAACGTTTTCAGCACATATTTGATGTATATGGACATGCATGAATGTTGACAGATACAAAAAGACAACAGAAAATTTTTCATGAGGTTTTCTATACTTCTACCTCTTACTGCTAACTTGCATCATAAGAAGTTAAATCTAGTTAAAAGATCTCTATCAAGAACAATCATGCGTTAAGATACATTTGATCTGCTGCAACTCAGCCAAGAAATTTTCAATATTCAATTAGAAGCTGCACGTGGGGCAGTTTCTTAATAAGCATATCCCAAACAGAGATACTGTAGGTTAATAAACATACTAGCATGAGAATGGAGGAGTATGTACTAGGTTTTTATTATTAGATAATGATCCATATTGCATTTCTCATGCACCCAATCAAGTAGATGGGGATCAATTAAGCCTTTGATTTAGCTCAGCAGATATTAACCTTAGAAATGGATCTCTCCTACAAGTGTAGCTCCAGACCAAAAGCAGTATGAGATGCACTTACAATGCATAGGAGTGTCAAAGCAATCAAGGACTAGATGCCTGAAGAAATTTTGATGAAATTTCAGAAATCAGCAAGGGTTGGAATATCATCATGTGGAAGGTTATACCACGCTCAGCAAATTCTCTTGCTGATTACTTGGCAAAAGAAGGCGTAAATAGACTAATACTTATTTCCAGCAGTAGCTTCCCTCTAATATAAAGTGTACTCTTGCAATTTATATTCAGACCTCAAGGTTTTGATATGTTTGATCCAGCTTTGAAAGCTTTGTAAACAAGATGTAACCCATTCTTTTAATCTTTGTAAAGCAAAAAAGAGCATTTTCACTGTTTCAAAAAAAATAAAAAAAAGATGCCTGAAGAAAGGCTTCAAAGAGCTATGAAAGCAGGAGCATTGCATGGTCAAAGCATTTCTAATGTCAAATAAAAACAAATGAAGAGAATCTGGTGATTCAGTCCACTTCCTTTTACAAACGCGAATGTCGTCCAATGATTTAAATGTCTTAATTTTAGACCATGTAATTGTTTTCCGAATCCTTTAATTGATTAGTAAACAACATAAACACTCCGAAAATCCTCTACTCTTCTCAGCCTCCTTAGCCATCTGGAATCCACAGTGAAGAGGGTAAGTTTCTCAGAAAACAAACTGCATATCAGCATCTCACTGCATATCAGCATCTCACCGCATAACAGATCTTGTGTGATAGCATAGTTGTGTGTTGCTCTCAAAAGAGGCCTCAGCCTTGTATCTTTATGTTTGTACTATTACTGTTGTAACACTATTGTATCACTAGTTCTACTATAAATAATAGTTTCACAATTTCAAAAAAAAAAAGACTGCATATCAGAAGGTTTTTTACTTCCTTAATTTTTTTTGAAGATTGTGTTTATGTACAAATTACTAGGAAAAGAGCCTCAAGAGGGGCATTACAATAATGAGCTCAAATTGTGCAAACAACAAGAGTTTGCCATTGCACCCCTTGCTTAGCAAGCACATCCGCAGGGCCATTAGCCGTGCGATATACATGGGACCTAGCAAGCACATCCGCAGGGCCATTAGCCGTGCGATATACATGGAACCAAACAAACACATAATGATTGAATTCAGCAGATATTAACCTCAATTTCTTTAGTATATTTTTTATTGTAATCTCTTCTTTGTTACTTTTTATTTTCCTTTTAAGTACAAGGTGTCTCTTGCAGATCTCTCCTTATGATCCTTCAAAATAACTTTTGATTACCACCATTAGCAATTTTTTTAAAAAAAATATCAGCGGGGTTTTATTAAATAAAATATGTGACCTAATTCTGTAAGGTTCAGTAGTCTTGAACATTGACTACAGCTCAACTAAATGAACTCACAAATAACAAACTTTAGCTGGTGTGTTAATAGACAATATTTGTTTTCTTCAGCACAGATTCTCCTGAAAATCAATTAGAAAGTTCTCCCACACAAAAGGCTTATGAAGTTTCTTGCATGTGTACAGCTCCTTAGAGATATGTGTTATCAATTCCTTTTTCTATAATGGCGAATTGGACAGTGCCTTCCCTCTTCCTCTTCCGAGGACCCCATTAAAAGATAGCAAGGATGAGGGCAGGGTAGAGTTCAACTTTCCTCCATAGACACTGCCCTCCTGCTCTGCCTCTTCATTACTAGCAAATGTGAGAGAAGGGGGAGAAGTTCTCCTGCAAAATATAAATATAATGTATATGTCCATACAAAGCATATAACATAACCCCATGTCAAACTGTGGTCACACCCTGAACCATGTTTAAACCATACATGGTCACCTCATGTTGGTCATAAACTCGGTTTTCACAACAATGGATAAAATTTAAGCTTTAGACTGTAATTTTATGATTAAGTCAGTCAGAAAAAGAAAAATGCAGGTCAGACAACAGTTCAGTATGTCCACACAAACGCAACTTACTTATGAGATGGAAGAGTGAAATCCATTCCCCCACCAAAAGGACGCCCAGGGTGAAAACTTTTCTGCATGGTAGGCATGCTTTTCATCATTGGCCTCCAATCACCACGACCACGACCACCCCCTGGGCCCATGGTAAGAGGAGGACGGACCAGTCCCAAGGCACCATTACTAGCAGCAGCAGTACCTGGGGGAACAGCTGCTCCTGGTCTAACATACTGCATATAAAAGCACGAGTCAATCAGGACTTTTAAACTCCATTTAGAGAATTAAAGTAAAATAAAATTCAATCAAAAGGTCTGCACTTGTGAATACTGAGCAACCTCAATTTCACTTTACCAGTAAAATAAACAAGAAAAGTTTAAAACCCATAAAAAATATAAGATGGAAAGGTACTTGTGCACGCATTAAACTCCTTAACCAGAGAAATAGAAGTACAGTAACATCAAACCATTAAATATGATAACCTAAGTTTGCACACTTCAAATAGAAAGCATAGAAAGATTAAAGATGCTATGATTTACAACATGAACCATGAGTAGGAATAGAACTATTCAAATGGAAGTAAGCTATTGTTCCATTGTAAAGAAATGTGATACCTTTGCTTAATTCACTAAAATAACATTTAAGCTAATCCAATCTATAAGAAAGGCCAAAAAATTTAAAACCTTCGCAGTGGACCTTGCAGACCATCAAAGGAAAATATGAACATGGAATGTACTGTATAGAGCAACCATAAAATTTAACACCATATAAGAATGCTGAAATAATTTCATGCAAGTCATATGACAGCAATTGTTTAACTTTGGATAGGATAACCTATCTCTTTATTCCATCACTGGCTACTTCTTTAAAAAACTATTTAGTGCACAAAAAAATAATAAGTTAAAATAGAATACAACAAACTGATAAATGATTCGGTTCTAAACAGAGTACTACCCAAGATATCCAACAATGTCATTTCATCGACTTGGATTTAACACAGACGTTACACTCATGACATAATCGATAAATGATATAATCCCAGGATCAGATAAGACGAGGGTTAAATGAGCTTTATAAATAGATGTACGAAAAATCCTTATGGAATATAAAAATCTTCCTTTCTTTTAAAGTTGTCCTGATGATGTGAAGAGCTCAAAGAAAAGGTTCTCTCATTCCAAGGATTTTGTACAAATTTTCCGTGGGTCGATTATTTGTTACCCAACATTCTTGATGAAAAACCAGTTACTGTAACCAATGTGATTATAAAGAACATTCAATCATTACAAATGATCCGGAACACTTCCGGAGTAAGTACAAGCACCCACAAGTCTTCCAATGAGGTAAAAAAAGTTTACATGAAGTAAAGTACAAGGTACAATATAGTTCCCAACTGGAAGGGGCATAAACAACTCCAATGTTTGTTCTTTTGTCTTTCTTAGATATCACAAAACTAACCTTGAACGAATGGTGTGGATGATACCCATGATTGCTATACCCGATCCTCGCACCAACAGATCCACCTAGTCCATTTACTTTTGCCGCCTCTGTTCCATCTTTCCTCTCCCCATCTGTTGCTGCTGGAGCAGATTCCTCTCCCCAGTCCTGGTCCTCCATTGGCTGGCCGAGGAGGGCTCCGTCGTCGGCTACAATCACCAAATCTTCACCGTCTTCGTCATCCTCATCGTCGGTGACCGTACGTTCCTTCCTCTCTGCTCCAACTGGGCCAGTATTATCATTCAAAACAATCTGCAGATCGTCCTCGCTCTCGCTATCCGAAACATCACCAGTAGCAGCAGGGGGAACCGCTGCACCGATACTTTGGTTCCCCCTATCAGTTTTTGCTATATCCGGACCATGAAAGGGCGCAGTTGTACCAGTGGACAAGCCAGGGATCATTGGCTCAGAGTCCAAATCCCCCATTTCAACATTAATCTCCATCTTTTCCCCCAATAGATCCCCATTTTCGCCTTCGACCTCCATAATTTCGCCTTTCCCAGGGTCCTCTGCACTCTTAGCCCCATCTTCTCCATCACGAGAATCCGAAACCTTATCCTGCACATCTGAAACCCCGGGCACATCTTCGGATGCTTCCGCCGGTTCAGGCTCCCTGGCGTCAAATACCGCCTTGCCGTCACAACTTGGATCTTTCCGATAAGGAGATGCAGATATATCGGGTTTTCCCTCTTGGGCAGATTCCACCAAGAAGCGATTAGGCTGCGGAGCTAGGGTTTGAGACGGGGGCTTAAAGCGGGTCTCGGGAGGAGAGCCGTAAAGAAAATCATCGTCCTCGTCCCCATCTTCTTGAGATTGAAAGAGGGAACCGGCAGAGGTCTTGGACACGGAGGCAAGAAATGAAGACTGAGGCTGAGGTGGAGTGGCGGAAGCTGGCGGACGGAGAACGTCGGTGTAAAGATCGCCGAATTCGTCTTCGTCCTCCATCGCCCTCCACTCCTACAGCGTTTCTTCGAAGTAAAACCGCAACTGGTCTTTAGAGGCGTAAACTCTCCTTTCTTTCTTCTCTCCGCCCTCAGGGTCGATTCTCTGAAAGTGTGAAACTTTCTTAGTTTCACGTTTGGGGCAATCTGGAGGTTGAAACTTGAACCCCCTAACTCCCAGGGGCGTTGTGAGCTCGAGTACTAGTCGCCAATTAGAACAGAGAGACCCAATGTGTAGACTCCTGGTTGGAGAATCTTCGTATATAAAGAAGAAACTCTTCAATAGACCATTTTTGGCCCAGAACAAATCAGGGTAAGTAACATCATGGATTTATGTGCGATTGATATTTCAAGACTCGACACTCCATTATAATTCGAAAAGACCATAAAGACTCACTCTTTTGGGCCTCCAGTTTATATTTATCTAATGGACTTAAATCTCATGTGGCGGTCTATTTGTGGCCCAGAAGTAACTTCCTTCGGTCTTTCGGACAGACGACTCCGTCACTCAGACGTCACAGCTTCCGGCATAAAGAGTTTCTTATATAGCGGCAGCACATCACCCCTCTCCCTCCGCTCTGTCCGCGTTGTCAGCGACCTCAGAGCCGTCACTGAGACGTACAAATGACAGATGAGAATTGAGAACGGGAGTATGTTCATATAAAAAGCGGGGATGGTTTCGTCTGTGCATTAGGTTGGAAAATGGCCACAAATTAAAAATTCTGGTCCGAAAACTTGGTAAAAATATTTTTGATCTTGCCTGCAATCTGGCTTTTTTACTACACGTTAATTCAAGAATTGTTTGTCCATTACTGATGGTGGTTTCATCGCTTGGCGTGATTAAATCAATTTTTTTTTTTTTTTGGTTCTCTCGTTTTGTAGTGTTTGCTGTGTTTTTATTTTTTTTATTCGCTAGTTCTATATTCAGGTTGTGTTACTTTCAAAAAAATATTCAGGTTGTGTTAGTGTGATCATGGCTGTTTTTTATGGGATCTTTTGAATTAATATGACAATGGAAAAGTTGGCTTTTTTCGTCCCTGGGGTGGAGGCGGAAGGTGGTGGGTTTGTTGTTCTTGTATGATTGGCATTTCCCAATTTGCTCAATGGCTCCTTGTCTATAGAAGATTCATGATGGCATAATTGTTTAGAACATGCCTCTGGTCAGAATTTTGGATTCCTTATTGGTATAGTGATGTTTTAGGGCTTTCTAGAAAATTAGGGTTTTTGTTTTTAGGTTTTTTACCTATTTTTCTACCGTTATTCCTTATTGGTTTTAGTGATGTTTTAGGGCATTCTTGAAAATTAGGGTTTTTTTAGGTTTTCCACATATTTTGATACCGTTGAAGCATTTTGCTTTGGTTTTCATTGCCCTTTGTCATCTTATAAATGACATAGAAAATTTGACGATTTATGGTTTTCATGGACTAGCAAGACTTTGAATCTCAATTCTTATTTGTTAATCAATGTGTTGTACCTAATTTGTAGTCTACTTTAATCTTACTTTTAAAGAAACAAATTAATTTATTTTTTTTTGTGTGTATAGTATTTTTTTTATTGTCCTGTGACCATCTTTTCTGAAACTAGATATGCAAAGTAGTGGGTGACGTTCCAATATCATTTGAGAGCAGTCTGTCTCTCGCATTTATTATTTTATGAATTTATAAACAGTAGATATGTTTTACACTTTGTTAAGCTACTTCTAAGAGAGATATTTGATGAGGTTGATATCTCATGAGATTGGAGAATAGCATGGAGTAAGGTGCCAGTACAGTAACTCAGCAGCAGCGATCTAACAAAAGAAGGGGTATCCAGAAATTTTATAACTCGCAGGGATAAAGTTAAATGTTTAATTTATCTCTAAAGATTGCGCACTTATGTTGTATTAATATTTTGGTAATGTTTTTTGCTTTTCTTGCTTGAGTGAAAGTCATCAGTCTCAAATTTTTACACTTTGTTCTTGGTATTCTCTCTGGAGTTTATTATTTCCCCCTCTCTTCTTTTTGCTTTTTGAAAAATGGCTATCATTTGTTCATCGATAACTTTGAGAAGCAAACAATTATACATGTTGTTACAGCATAGAGTACGTAGGCCTTGGTGTAGGTTAAACATTGGGACTAATCCTCGTGGTTAAGCTTAGATTTTCTCTCTTTGTTTTTTTTGTTTTTCTGATCATCAATTCTTCAGTGTGCTCCTTCTAAATACTTATAGTTGTAGTCTGGTAATCAATTATGAACTTCCAGAATATCTTTCTGGTGAATTTCTGTCTGCAAATATTACTGTAAGAATTAGTATCAATTCATTATGTTATTTTCTAATTCATGTTGTCCTTGTAGTCTTTCAATACCGTTATATGAGTTGTGAACTTGAGCATAGCTCCGTGGTCACATGCGAGGGTTTATAATGGGAGGTCTTGGGTACAAGTCTCCTTGGGGGCATGGGAAAGAATCACAACTTTCAAAAAAAAATAAAATAAAATAAAATAAAATAAAATAAAATAAAATACCGTTATAAGAATTCATATTGTTAATCTGTAATTCCGGCTGTGCTAGGAGTCTTTGAATGACCTCCTAGATGTGAAATTTTTTCTATTAAAGTATGGAAGTTTCTACCTTCCTTATTTTTTTTTTTGAAAATTTTCTACCTTCCTTATACAAGCGACAAATTTAATTCCCTTTCATTGTTTTATGTCTGGTCACTTTTTTGCTCCGTGTCGCTGATTTCATTGAATCTCACACTTCTGAGAGAGATCTTCATTTTTCACCTTTTTTAAATATTTTTGTGTGCACTTAGGTTTCTGGAAAGTACTTGGGTTGTCACTTTATGGGTGCTCCTAAGCAGAAGTGGACAGCAGAAGAAGAAGCAGCCCTAAAGGCTGGGGTGGTTAAGCATGGGCCAGGGAAGTGGCGCACCATCTTAAAAGATCCAGAGTTCAGTAGTGTATTATCTTTGCGTTCGAATGTGGATCTGAAGGTTTGCATCTCTCTCCCAATTTTATAGATTTAAATTCCTCAATTGCAGTAACTCAAGTTATTGTACTTTTGAAGAACATAAATTTGCTTATTTTGAGATGTCATCAAGATGTAAAACATTTTACATTCCTTGTTGGATTTGTGGGAAAGCTAGGCCCCTTAAAAAGAGGCTATGTGCAAGTTGAATTTGAATAGACTGTTGCCTTTGTTCATATTTCAATACTTAGGCAATCCGTATTTGAACTCTTCAATGGTTGGTGATCTGTTGTACAAATTGCAGGAAGGTTTTTTTAGTTATATGTGACTTGATTCTACCCATACCTAGTACTTCAGCAACAATTTTGTATATTAGGTGCAGGAATATGCATTATCTAGTAGATTCCTCTTTGTACAGGACAAATGGCGAAATATGACTGTTGTTGCAAATGGAGGGGGATCTCGGGAGAGGGCTAGATTAGCAATGAAAAGGTTTCAGATGATTCCCAAGCATGATGACAAAGCATTGGCTCTCAGCACAGCTGTAGAGAGATATGGTGATGATATTATTGATGCGAAGCCGCTGGGTATCTCCAATGGGATGTTGCAAATCACAGGCTCAAAGAAATCCATATCAAGGTTAAAAATTATCTCTCTCTCTCTCTCTCTCTCTCTCTCTCTCTCTCTCTCTCTCTCTCTCTCTCTTAAAGAAATCTATATCCAGTCTGTTTAAAAAAATTATTTTTCTGTTTCAAGAAAATCCTATATCCTGTGTGATGCTTGCTTTGTCAAATTTTTATAGATCTTAAAGATCATCTGATGAAGAAAAACGAGGATGATAATCAAGCTTGTATCCTGGCAGTATTATCAGTTCTTTGGTAGTTTGCATCTAATTCTGGCTGTCTTTTCTTACTCATAATGGCATTGAAAATGGAAAATATACTTGTTTGTACCCAACCTGAGGCCTGACTCGGGTTCACTAAATCTGGGTTGGGACAGGTCAATCTTCAGACTAGGCCAGACTTGTCCCAAGAGGGGATCCATGCCATTACAGAAAGTACAAGTCCAACCCCTGACCCGATCCAGTGAGCTCAAAGTTGACCCACCCAAGTCTCCCACTACTTGGGGTAGACGGATACCATTCTTTGTACTGTTATTGCCAATTACATCATTAGCATTCAAGATGACTGATATGTATTCGATTTCTTTCTCATGTCATAGGCTTGACAATCTGATAGTGGAAGCTATAACCAGTTTGAAGGAGCCCAGTGGATGTAATCGAACTGCTATTGCAGTGTATATTGAGGTATATATAGTCTTCTTTTTTATTTCTCATAAGAGTGGTTAGTAGCAAGGCGAGGGAAACCTTCTTTGTGAAAGTTAATAACTTTTTGCCAATTTTTTATTGCAAAATTTTGTCAAAAATAAATTTTTTTGTAAGTATTTTGCTAAAGAATTTTTAATATTATGTTGGTTTTCAATTAGACAATAGAAAAAGGAATCAATAGTCATTGCCTTTCATACCCAGTTATGGGGAGCAATGGGTTTTTAAGTTATTTTTTAAAGCTGAACCTTGAATCTGGTCAAGTGGTAGAGTTTTGGATCCACCAATAGCTTGACAGACTCAATCGCATTGGAAGACGTATTAATCAGGGTCGTTTCAGTTGGGTAATCTCTTTCCCTCCCACCAGTGGGTGGAGATTGGGTTTCTTTCCCCTCATCGTATAATTCTCTAATAATCGCAATAAATAAGTTCCAGAGGTTGTTTAAGCAAAGGTTCACGACATTTTGAAAACCTAAATTTCCACCAATCCAACTGGCACTGAATGGCCTGAAACTTTTATCAGGGCAACGCATTTTCAGGCAAATAATTTATCTACCTTGTTTCTTTTATCTAAGAGGGAACAACCACTCTGAAGCCTCCCTGCTTTGAAGCCTCCCTCTTTCTTCCATTCTCTAATCACACAAATGCAAGCCAAAAATGCACAAAGGATTTTATATGATACTGAAGACTCCCCTCCTTGGAAACTCAAAGAGGTTTCTGATGAGATAGAAGATTGGAGAATAGCATGGACTAAGGTGCCAAGAGAAGCAAGCTCAGCAGCAGATGAGGTAGTAAAAGATGGTGTAATCTGGAGGTCATCTCATTGATAACAGTAACTGCTAAAGATGGAAAAAAGCTATATGTGTGCTATGTCGTAATTTGTTTCCTAGTTTATGAAGAGCTATCACCGTTTTATTCTTTAAAAAAAAGAAAAAAATAGAGATTCCACTTCCCCCGATGAGAGTTGTTTTAAGATTACTTCTTGATTGTTGCAGGAACAGTATGGGGCACCTCCTAATTTTAAGAGTCTGTTGTCATCAAAACTAAAGGCTTTGACAGCAAGTGGAAAATTGATTAAGGTGATGTACTTAAAAAATTTTACCTGGTGATTTAGTTTTTGTTACAGTCGATTGTAAAGATACTAGCAGACCTGACTCATTGAGAAATGCCGAAGTAGCAACCAATCATTTCTGTTACCTGCCAGGCATAAATACACTTTTTTCTTATTTAAAGAAGCATTTTATGGTAGTTCATTTTTCTCCGTTTGATCTTGGTACAGTTTTGGCAATATCTTTTAATTTCATGTCCTTCGTGCCTATAAAGTCCTGAAATATTGAGAGATGAAATTTATAGGTAAAGCGTAAATATCGCATTGCTCCAAATCCTTCAGCATTTTTAGAAGGGAGAAGCTCTGGTATGTTAATGGATGGAGGAAGGCACAGAGACCTCCCTAGAGTAGCTGAGAAAGATGAGTTCAGACCTCTCACTAAGTCTCAGATTGATGCTGACCTCGCAAAATTGAGAAACATGACAGCAGCAGAAGCTGGTGCAGTTGTTGCTCAAGCTGTTGCGGAGGCAGAAGCAGCCATGTTAGCAGCTGAAGAAGCAATGAGAGAGGCAGAGGAAGCAGAGGCTGATGCCGAAGCAGCCCAAGCATTTGCAGAAGCTGCATTGATGACTTTGAAAAGCCGGGCTTCCTCAAATGTGGTAGTAAGTTGTCTCTCAACGTATTGTTTATTTCCTTTTTTGCCCCATGTTAGCACGTGCTTCTTTAAAATATATAACAAAGGAATTCTTTCCTTGCCTTGTATCTTTAATAAGGGACGAGATCCATCATAATTCTTTTTTACTCATTATGTCATTGATTATTTTTTTCATTTATATAATCAGCTGTATATTGTATTTTGATCTACTTTGGTGTACTGCATGACTTTGTATGGCATGTTTGAACATTCTACTGGTGAAGAGAAAATTGTTTTTGTTTGCCTGCTTAATTATAAATTAGAAAGAAAAAGTGGTTGTTTTGATATTTTTGGATATTGGTGGGTGTTTCTTTTCGAGAAGGTAGAGTTTATTTATCTTAACTCTTTTATCTTTTTTTTTTCCTTCAAGTTGTTCAGAACTGCTTGGCAGTCGATGCATGGTATACAAATCAAAGAATTCTAGGTCGGTTTCTAATACCTTTTGTTACTTGTGCAGATGGTTCCAGGTTGACCAAGTTCATCTTTAAAGTGGTACTGTCCTTTATGCTAGATGAAAGTATGAAAATGGCTGACCTCATCTTGGCTGTATATATTGGGCCCCTGTATAGCCACCACAAAAAATCCTCTAGATTTAGCTGTACTCAATCTGTCGAGGAGTTATACATACATCCCTCCATGAGAAAGTGGTTTCATTATTTTAAATTTTGTCCGTGAAGTAGCTGTATCGTCATATGCGGATTAGACAAGTTTTTACTCTAATCTAAATATTGTACAGAGAACATTGTTAAATCAATAGTGGACATGATGCATCTCTTCACCAAAATTGTAATCCTCCGAAGTTGAAATGGAAAATTACCACAAAATGACTTTCAAAACAAAACCACAAAAAAAAAACCCGAAAAAAAGCGCTCGTACTCAAATTACGTTATTTTAGTATTTTGATATTTTGATCTTTTAAGTATGCTTTGTCGATGAGGCCCAAGGACTGCCCTGACGTAAAAAGAGGGGGTAAAATGGTCCGTCTCAAACATCTGAAGATGTATACAGAGGCCTATGGGCCTGGTAGACCGAGTGGGAGTAAATGGTAAACGCAAGTTCCGACCCTTGTAACCCCATCCGTTACGAAAGAGAACCCCAGCCGAAGAAGATGATGGCGAACAGATCGATTCCGAGCAACTTCAACGACCAAAATTCTACTATGCCAAATACCACGTCTCATTTGCCCTCACCATCGCTGAGATTATATCCGAAAAAATTTACTTTTTATCAACCATACCCACAACAACCCAGATATTGCAAAACACTCGTTCATTTTCTATGGTACGTTATACAAATTCTTATGATATGCAAATCCAGTCTTCCACCCTGCTATATATTCCTTCGAATATTCTTACTATCCCCACCTTCTACACTGTTTTCATTTTTTCCTAATACCTCTTGGCCTACCCACTTCAATTCTCCATATTATCGCATTCTTCAAATAAGATTATATTTGTTTTACATCTTATTATGTCTTCTCTTTTCATTTTCTTCATTTATCTAGGTTTCTTCTGTTGTTCCATCCCTTGAGCTCCCCCGTTTTCAAATCCCCTCTACTTCTTTCACCACAAATTTCTTCTTCTTCCCCACCTCTATAGCTGCAAACCCTAATTTTCTCTCTCCTACGCCTGTAAATTACTTTCGTCAAATGCCTCCCTCCCCTTTTGGTCATCCAACACACATCCCCAATATCACAGCCGACCTACAAATTTTTATTTCTTTTAATTTTTTACCCCTACCAACGAAGATGATTATCTCACCAACCAGAAAAGTTAAAGAAGAGCAACCCGGTTGCACAAGTTACGAAGGTAATTATCACCAGCCGACGGGATCCGTAAGTTCAAATTTGTCCCTACCACTTGGCAAATCTCTGCATCCATGCATCACATAGTCTCCTACCCTTAACCCCTTTCCCATCGACTAACATTACTCGATTATCCTTCACTATCTTAACTAGTCTAATTAATCCCTTATTCCAACACCTGCCTAATCACCCATCTCATTACTCTTTAACCATTTTCCACAATCCTCTTCACTCCTCTCTCCTATCAATAATCCCGTCATGCAAAATGGATTCTCCCTCTGACATTTCGGCTGCACACACTCTCCCAGCCACTAGCTATTTCCCAAAACCCTCCCTCTTTAACACCGTCTCTCCCGCATATACTGCGTTCTTCTCTTCCTGACGTCCCTCTCATTGCATGCTACCGCAGCCACCAACCTTCTTCCTCCAAACAACATCCCGATCTCTTCTCTTTCTTAGTTCCACCACACCGTCATGGCTTCCTCCCAATCAAGCTCAAATTCATCATCCTCACTGCAAATCATAGGTCCTGAAACAACTCAAAACTAGTCTCACCGACCTCCTGCAACTCAACCCCTTGCCTTGCGTATTCAACTCATCCTGCCACCACCAGAGCTGGAGATAATTCAGCTTCCCCCAATCATGTCTCTTACCCCAGTCACGAATAGAGTAGACCCGGTAAACACACTCACTGATAACTTTCACCGTGTCACCCTATCAAAAGAAATAGCTAAGCGAGGTTTACAGAATATGCAAAAGTTTCTTGTTGGGCTGTTCGCAGGACATATCCTAGCACCATACCTTTGCTCGTCTCTACCCTACAACACTCCTTCGTCACCCAAACTAACTAGATCCAGAGGTTTTAACCACGTCCCTCAAGAGAGGTTATCTCCCGCTCACTCTTCCCACACAAGAACACTATGAAGATCTCCTCACACTATGTCGCATTAAAATCAGAGAATCATATCTACATCTATTCCCTTGGCTGCGTGACTTTCACGTGGAACATTTTATATTTACCCGAGCCCCAATCTGGGTTACACTAGTTAACCTTCTTCCTCCCTTATGCCGTGACAAAGTGTTAACTCTACTGGTTCATCCACTTGGTCGATATGTCAGAATGGACGCTAAAACATTAGCACACAAAGATACTTTCTCCTATGCTCGAGTGAAAGTAGAAGCCAATCTTCCAGACATTGACATCGAAGGCATCATGGTTGAAACTCCCACAAATATATACTGACTCCTTTATATAGTAGAAGGTTGCCCCAAAGTTTATGTTTACTGTCAACGTTGGGGCCATGCTACAATAGAATGACTACTCCGTCCCGAGGCAGCTCCTATACCTTTCCTACGTCCTCCTTCTCAGGATTCCAACAACTCTCCTCCGCCTGGTTGGAATACCACCCAGCGCCGCCAACTTGTATTTTGTCCAGCTGCTCCATCATCCTCTCATAACACTCCTGTGCCACATCAATGACAAACACGAACGGAGCGGTTTCTCCAACAGTCTCCAATATGCGCCAAATCGCCTCCCACATCCACTCAACCGAGATGTTCCTGCGCAGCCAATCAATCTTCTGCCTTTCCTGAACTTGTTCGTACTGTCATTCCTTTGCTGCGACATACACATGAAATCCACCGTAATATCCTCTTCGTAAGAGATCTTAACTTAACTAACCCCGAACTCCACCACACTTCTACACCCTTGGTCACCAAGACTCTATTTGAAGAAGACGAATCACCCTTTTCCATCCCATGGCCAAACGAATTACTTGATTTAAGTCCAAGACACAAGCGTCGAGTAACTGAACAGCTGCATCGATCAGATTTGGAAGTTGTTGAGAGTGTCCCACCATTCAAGCACATTTGATTTGCTCAAGGAGCAATAGAGCTTATACCCGCGTCACCAGGTAAAACTTCAATGACACCTTCTATTTATTTAAATGATTAGTATTCTTGTATGAAATATCAGAGCTGCACAAAGTACCTCTACAAAGCATGCATTGACTACACTAAATCACACGCACTCCCCTTACATTATTTATTTGAATGAAACCAAAGTCTCTACCCCAAATCAATCTAAAACATACAATTGGTTACAAACAATATACCCTTTTAGTCACACTGAAACATCCAATGACCTTAGCAGAGGCCAATGGATTTTCCAAAAATACAGTAAGTATTTCCATTGAAAACTCGAACGAGTTTTTCATTAAAACATGCATCTCCCTTCCCCCAAGCAGGCTTATTACATGTCGCTTTCATATATCTTCCTCCTAGTCTACAACAATGGTCAATGGGATTGACTTTTTTTAGAATCTATGAACCTATCTCCGTCCTCCGCTTTCCTCCTTATAGGTGACTTCAACGCCACCTTGTCTCCAGATGAAAAAAATTCAGCAACAACATCCATATACAAACCTAATAGAGCTCTTGCAATATTCATTACTAATGGAGGCTGGAATGATCTAAGTTTTTGAGGCCCAAAGTTCACCTGGTCTAATGGCCGATCATGAAATAAATTAGTTCTAGCTTGCCTAGACTAGTAAATGATGGATATTTGAGGAAATGGCCCCATTCCACTGTTTCAATCCCACATAAAATTAGATCGGATAATCATCCTCTTTTACTCACCACTTTTCAAACTCAACTTCTTAATCAGCCATTCTGATTCCAAATTATGTGGATGGAGGATAAATCATATAATCTTATTATTGAACAAACCTGGAAATTCATACAACATCCTCATCTCTCTATCCCTCCCCCTGAATTCCTGCCCTTACGACTCTCCTTTATAGCCTCTAAGTTACAACAATGGAACAAAGACATCTTTGGTAACTTTCACATAAAAATTAGAGACGAATCAAAAAAATTACAACACATACAAAATGCCCTCCACCTTGCCCAAACAGTCCATCATTGCTAGATCAGGAAAGAAATGGCCAACATAATCTAATGAAACTCTCAAGAATTAAACACCTCCACATTTTCCAGCAAACTCGTCAAAACATTTTTCAAGATGTTGATAAGAACTCTAAATACTTCCATTCTTTTGTCAAATCCCGTACCAATATCAATAAAATTCAACAAATTCAAACTAGTACTGAAAACATAAATTATTCAGACTGTGACATTAAACAAGAAGCGGTCCAGTATTTTACAAATATCTTTTCATCTCACTCCAACTCTGCTATACTTTCTATGACACACCTAAATTCCCTTATTGAATCCCATCAAACCGAGCTTTGCAAACCCATATCCATGAAAGAATTGCAAAAATCTATTTTTTTTATGGACTCTTATAAAGCACCAGGACCAGATGGATTTCAACCCATATTTTTTAAGCATCATTGGTCTTTGTTAAAAGATGATCTTCTGCAAAACCTAAATTCTATGTTTCTCTCAGCACAAATGGAACCAACTCTAAATAAAACTTTTATCATTCTTATTCCCAAAATTCCCAATCCCACTACCTTTGGAGATTACCACCCCATTAGTCTATGCAATGTTATATATCGAATTTTAACTAAAATTCTGGCATACAGGCTCTCTAAATTACTCCCTCTTCTTATTTCTCCCACTCAAACGGCCTTCGTTAAAGATCGTCAAATTACTAACCACATACTGCTCGCTCATGAAATCCTGAAAACATTTCAATCAAAACAGAAAAAACACTCCTACTTTGGAATCAAAATAAATTTATGTAAGGCTTTTAACACTATGGCATGGCAGTTTATACAACATGCCTTAAGGACTTTCAATATCCCTCTCTCTTGGCAACATCTTATACAATCATGTCTTAGTATGACTACGTAGTAGGTTCTAATAAATGATTCCCCTACTAACACCATTACACCCTCTTGTGGTCTTCGACAAGGAGATCCTTTGTCACCTTCACTATTCATTTTGGCAACAGAACTGTTATCAACCCAAATTCAACACTGCATCAATAATCAACACATTACCCCTTGGAAACCTATCCCAGATATACAACCTATCTGTAATTTGCATTATGCAAATGATATTCTTTTCTTTAGTCATGCTGATGTAAAATCAGCAAGTGCACTGATATCCATATTAAACCAATATGCCTCAGATTCGGGTCAACACTATAATCCAACTAAATCATCTATTTTCTTCTCGAAAAGTGTATCTGATATCACTAGAACCCAAATTAGCTCCATCATGCCTTTTGCTCAAGTTGAATCGGGGATCACTATCCCTACTACACGTATAACTTGACATACCTATGATCCTCCCCTTAAGTCTGTTGACAAAAGGCTTACAGGATGGACAAATAAAAGTCCTCTCATTTGTTGCGTAAACCTACTTAAGTCAGTCTTTACCGGTATCCCTATTCATCTCCTCACTTGTTTCAGCCTCCCATTCAAATATACAAACCTATTAGAGAGAAAATTCAGAAACTTCATTTGGTCGTACAAAGGGACCAATATGATGCATTTAATAAATTGGGACACCCTGTGTGAATCACATCGTGAGGGTGGTCTGGGTATTAGGAATTTACAGTCAATGGGTGCTGTTTTTCGCCTCAAACTTCTCTGGCGTATGTATACACACAGACTCTTTTTGGGGCAGATTTTATGCGTACTAAATATTGGCCTTCTCCTCACCACCCGATTATTAAATCCAAACAAGGAAAATCTCTTGTTTGGAATCAAATCTCCAAACTCCTTCCCATGTTCCTCCCTCAAATCCGTGCTCGAATAGGAAATGGAAAAAATACCTCCCTTTGGTTAGATACTTGGGTAGAAGACCTTAATCAACCACTAGCTGAGCTCCTTAGACAAATCCAGGGACCTCTACACTGGTAGGCTAAGTTTTCTTCTCTATTAACTTCTGACTCACACTAGAATGAACCTCTCATCAGAGCGTTTTGGCCCTCTAATGTGGCCTCCCTACTTCTCCACTCCCTTACTACCTTAGCCTCCCCAGATAATTTTATATGGTCCTCATCCACAGAAAGAATGTGTATCCACTAAAATTGCTTATCACTTAACTCATGCGAATAACAAACTCATCAAAGGATGTATGTCTTATGGTCCCTCAGATCCTTTATGGCAGAAAATGTGGCAAATCAAAGCCCTCCCAAAATAAAAACTTTTCCTATGGTTAATACTTAAAGAAAAACTACAGATCTCTACTCTCTTATATAAGAGAGGTCTTCAAATCATTCCTCACTGTGTATTTTGTCACACAACACATGAAACTCTTGAACATCTCTTCATACATTGTCAATTTGCTCAAACTGTATGGCAACGAGTTCAACCATACACAAATTAACACCTCAATCATATTCCATTCATTCAGACTTTTTCACTTTGTCATACTCTCCACTCACAAAATCACATCCAAGATCTCATATTTATGTTGTTAATACATTTTGGGAAATCTGGTGTACCAAAAACAAATTTTTTTTTTGAACAACGGTCTTTCTCTCCATCTCAATGTGTCAATTGCATTATTTTTCTATCCCAACAAACTATTATGCATCGTCAAGTCAAAGAATCCACAATCAAACCGAAAGATCAATAATCCATTATATGGTCCCCACCGATACATCCCTACGTTATGGCAAATTTCGATGGATCTGCTTTGCTTAATTCCTCTTGTGTAGGTAGTGGTGTTATTTTTCGAAATGAAAAGGGAGACACTGATTTCGGTTGTATGGTATTTGACTCACAAAACCAATAACTAAGCTGAATTGATGATACTTCTTCTCACCCTCTCTCTCATAAAGAAATTTTTGCTACCATCCATATTATTGTTCAAGGAGACTCTCAACTCGTTATGCAGATGATGCCCAGATCACAGATGAGTCATTCGAGGTTACAACCTACGGCCCATAGTTGATGCATGTTACTTCAGACACGCCGCAGGTGACTTATGCATCAGTTTAAGGAAGCCAACTCAGCAATGGATACCTTGGTGAAGAACGGATCTTCGGCTATAACTGCTGATATAAATAGTATAAGTATATGATTTGGTTGCGTACTTGGGTTTTTGCGCACAATTTTACTCTAAATGACTATATTAGGTGTATTCTTAGTCCTAAACTGTCTTCTTAGGATGACTGTATAACTATTTACTCTTTAGACTCTGTGTACAGCCTTCTTGCTCTTTAATATTATCATAACATATTTTGGATAAAAAAAAAAAAACCATCCTTTGATACGTGTCGATCCTACGTTCGATTTGATAGTGAGCGCTTCAATCGTTGATTCGTATCAGTTACATTCAGTGTTACAGTCTCCGACAAAAAAATATTTCGGTCGCTACATTTTCGTTGGAATGTTTAACACTCGCTTCTAAGTTCTAATTTCCAATTTATTTTGCGGCGCCTTCCTTTCTCTCGATCTCGGTTTTCTCCCGCCATTTTTTCCGTTCTCCGCTTTTGTCCTCCTCGCTGCTTGGATCGGGACTAGTACTCTAGTAGGGTTCGGGACGAGGCGCAGCACCGGAAGATGGAAGTGCTGGTTCCGGAAATAGCAAGACAGTTGAATTATTCACTGAGCTCCGACGAAGCTCTCGTGACGTCTGCAACAGAACAGCTCGATCGCCTCTCGAGGCTCCCTGACTTTCCTCTTGCTCTTCTCTTCATTGCTAGAGGTTTGATCCTATCTTCTGGAAAGATATTTGAAAACTATATGCTGCTTCCTTTTCGCGTCGCTTCGTTTTCTCCAGTCATGCTGTCCTGAGAATCTTATGGAGGTTTCGTGGCGGTGATGTTTGTTCAATGCTGATTTTACTTTGTTATTCTCTTAGCGGTGGTTTGGGTTGTTCTTGTCGTACTTTGTACTGTCTTTTGTGGATGTTTGCGATACGAATTGTAGATCGACTGGAAAAGTGTTCTATGTCTTATTAAGTGAACTTGTTTCTTTTTTTTTTTTTTTTTTTTTTTTAAGAGATTGATTCCATTACGTCTGGGATTAATACAGTGGTTACAATAGCCTAATACTTCTTACTCCAGGAGCCTCAAACTCAAGACCTCCGGCAACACAACCCTTGGTGTTACCACTGAGCTATGCTCACCTTCGCGTGAACTTGTTTTCTTTAAGCGAACTTCTGTGTCTCTTTATCTTTACTTGTCCTGACAAAACGCTTAAACAATGGTTTGAACTTGAACATATATGAGAGGTTATTATGAGATCGTGGTTATACATTACATATTTTTCGTTTAATATATAGCCCACGGAAAGGAGGATGACGACTTTCCAGGTTGTGTTCAAATATATCTCAGTTAGCTGCTATTGTCGATATTGAAACTGGATAAGTTGATACTAGCTTGGAACCTTACGTGGTTTCTGGCCTTCATTGGTGTAAATTCCTGGTTACATACATCAAATCAGATATTTGTGTGATACTTATGTTATTAGCAGTTATTCTCTTTCTACTTGGTGCTTATATTATATTTTTCCATTTTTTAAAGGTTGCAACAGCCATGGGGAAAAAATAGCTGCTTCGACATACCTCAAGAACTTCACTAAACGACATTATGAAGCTGATTCATCTTTCCTGAGAGGTTGTCATGCATACCGGAATCAACTTGCGCAAGCTTTACTTGAAGTTGAACCCATTGTTCTTAAAATTTTAGTTGAAGCTGTAAGTTTTGAGGTCTTCTCCCTATTTTTTTTCTTATGAAAGATCTGTCATCATCTAATTAATTTAAGTGATGTTGAAATAGGTTATAGAAAACACAATAATCTAGCATGTTTGTGCCTGAATATAGACATAATTTTATTTGTTATAAGATGAGGCCTTTCCTATGAAGCACACAGATTGTTCCTTTATTGCTTTCCGGAAAAAAAGATACTCCCTACTAGATTCTGGTTGATAGGGTGAGCAGGTAACTTGAACTTAGTTTATATATTCCATGGAAAATAATGTACCAAGGTAATATTTGATCCATGTATAGTGGTTTATATTGACAGAAACATTCTCTGTTTTTCTTTTTTTTTTTAAAAATTCCCAGATGGCTGTTACTTTTTGTTGGTATTTTCAAAATATTGTTAAAGTAACTATGACAATCATCGCTGTTAGAGCTTCTCACAACCATCTTAAGGTTAGATGTTTTAAAGATATCCTACATATGCGAAATAATCTAATCATTTTGTATATGGTTATACTTGTCCAGTTCCGCATGGTTGTTGCTATTGATTTTGTTAAGGAGAATCTGTGGCCTGAACTTGTGCCAGAACTACGATCAGCCATACAAATTAGTAATATTTTTAGTGAAGGTGCATATCAATGGAAAACCATAAGTGCCCTCACAATTCTTCAGACAATTGTTAGGCCTTTCCAGGTATGCATTCATTTAATGATGCCTATGGTGCATATTTAGTTGAGTCAGCTTATGAAATGTACATGAGAAGGAAAGAGCAGACGTTAATTTCATGATTTATCTTGCAGAGACATTGAAAAAATATGTTATTGGTAGCTACAGTAATAGTTTTGAAAAGTTATACTTGCTGCTGCTTTTAGTCTACTTTGATACATTCTCGGTTCTTCTGAACACTTTCAGTACTTTTTGAATCCAAAAGTTGCAAAGGAGCCAGTACCACAGCAGTTGGATCTGATAGTGCAAGAAATACTTGTACCATTATTAGCTTCATTCAGTGTTCTTGTCGACAAGGTAAAACTTAAGCATGGGGTTATTAAAATGTTAATTGTCTGGTGGGATTTTCTTGGCTTACTTCTGATGGGTTTGGCAGGCTTTATCAGTTCAAAGCGAAACCGAGACTGAAATTCAGAGAACTGTCCATCTCATCTGCAAGTGTATTTATTTTGCTGTAAGTTTTGACTTCTTCATCTCTCTGACAGTTACTCTCCTCTAATGGTGAACCTATGTATGTTCAATAGCTAATTCTATGAGAGCATTTTCTAGGTTGATGCTATTAAAGTGAAAAGGTTTCTTGCGTTGTATTTGTCGCTCACTGCAATACAGATTCTCACAATGACTCTCCCATTTGTTCATAACATTCGTATTGGTTTTGTCCTTTCTGTCATGCAAGACAATTTCTTTCTAGAAACGAGTCATTAGTTTGTTATATTGGTCTGTTTACATATCAAATGTTAGCTATTTGTAAACAGTTAGCTAGCACACACTGCTACAACTTGCCTATGTGCAGATAGTGCAGTTTTACCTTTCTGGAAGCAAGTCCAGGAGGGAACACTGTGTAGCTGTGTTTGTCATTTATTTTCCTCTTTTCCTTTTCCTTCAAGACAGACTTTTGAGAATTTATTAGTCATTCATTTTGTAGGTGAGATCACACATGCCTTCTGCATTGATCCCTCTTTTGTGTCCCTTCTGCTTGGATCTTATTAGAATTCTGGACACTTTGAAGTTGGATGCTCGAAGCCCACAAGGCACCATCCTGTTGAAGGCAGGAAAAAGAAGCTTGCTAATTTTTTGCTCTTTCGTCACTAGACACCGAAAGCACATTGACAGGTATTGCATGTCCATACAGTGTTTTGTTGGCCTTTATTTGTGTGCATCAGCTCATGCTCTTATATAAATCAGGTTGATGCAGAACCTCGTCAGTTGTGCTTTACGAATAGTCAAGCAAAGCCCTAATGTCCCTGTAAGTACCACATTTCTTATTACAAAGCATCTAGTTAGCTTTTCTGGAATTAATTTTTTGCATGATACTGTTTAGAAAATGCACATTCATGCCAATCTCTTCAAAAACAAATGCACATTCTTTAGATATTTACTTGTGGATTATGTATGTACAGGCTTATAATGAAAAATAAGGGTGTACGAGGAATTTTTAAGTTTTTGCTAATATCAGAACCAACAGATAAATAGTTTATATTAGTAATATAGACTTCAACGTAACTCTTTTGGAAAATCTTATTAACTCTCAATTGCTTTTTATGTCGATCCGCATCTATTCTTAAAAGAATGTTTCAACTTTTCAGAAAAATAAAAAGTATCATCTACATGCTTCTTGCAGCTAAAGTAGGCTTCATCTCAATCTACTGTAGTACTTGCGGTGGTTTCAGGGAGTAGCCTCAATCTTTGGATCTGGCCTTGCCAGCTCACACTCTAGGTTATCTACAGTTAGTACAAAATTTTCCTGAATGACAAATTTGCCAATTGACTGTCTTCATGGAATGCTACATGGAATTGTAATGTGGAGTTTTACTTCTCAGGTGTAATAACATCATAATCTGTGCATATATGACACTTAGATCTTAGTTCAGAGGTTTTGAACAGATGTGAGACGATGATCAAGTGATATTATAGATGCTTGCTTGAACTCAAATTGTAGGGCCTAGCACATCTATGGCACTAGTTCTCTCTAAAATTCTTTGGCTCTCATGTTCCAGCCACTAATGCAAGCTAAGGCAGGACGCATTGCCAGTGCATTTCGCGATCCCATCAAATGTTAAATCCATTTCAAGTGATGCATATATATTATGTTTTTCATGCCTATATTTAGTTTTAAATCATTTTCTTTTGTGTGTCAACATCAAATTCTGATACAAAGCTAACATTTTACGTAATTGGTACCTGTGCAGAGCCTGGATTTCTTGTCAGAAAGGGTCATTTCCCTAGCTTTTGATTTTATTTCACATACACTGGAGACAGGACCAGTAAGTGTATTGTTTTATTATTGCTATATTTCGAGCTCCCTGCAGGAACAACTCATTTCATCTTGTGAAAATTTGATGCTGCACTGCCATGACTTCTATTTTTTTTTTCTTTTAGTGAAAAATAGAGAAACATTTTCTAACATAGTAATATTTGATGTTGAAACATGTCCTTATTTAAGATAGAGTATATGCTTATTACATTGTAATTGGGAAACTTTTCTTTTAGTTAAGTCAAAGTCTAGTATTTGTTACCATATTTTTTCCTATTAGTCCATTGCCGATAAAGTTCCGTCCAATTAGAATCTTTGTGGAGAATGTAATCCTCTAATTTATGTTTCTCTTTTCTTTCTTTCATCTGAAACACTTACAGGGATGGAGATCAGTATCACCTCATTTTTTGTTTTTACTGGAGTATGCAATCTTCCCTGCATTAGTAATGAATTCAAAAGTGAGTTATTTTATTCAATTGTATCTTTTGTATTTAGAGATTTATGTGGATAATGAAAATAATGCCTCAATATAGCTTCAATGCTTCTTGAATAAAGAAAAAAATTCCTATTAGTGTCGGATTTTTGTTTCATAGACTCTTTGTCATATGTGGAGTGAAATTTAGAACTAAGACTTGTGTCATGCTTTATGTGTCTATGTAAACATGAACATACTATGCATATATGACTGTAAAAAAATGAAGGAATATATTTTTTAGTTCTTATAGAATAGTAAAGACTGATCATTATACAGATGTCGTCTCTTGTCCGACTTAGAGATTCTTTCTGGTAAGTATACAGTTAAAATCTCTTATTGAAGTTAAATCTATAGGTATTGGTTCTTAGCTTGTGTAGGTTGGATTAAGGTTTTGCTTTCTCAATTTAGAGGCCAGCATTCTACCATGCAGATGACTTCCATTTTGAAAATCTCCAAAAAGAACAGCAAAGCATGTCTCAAATCTGGAATATATTCTACATGAGGAGCGTCAAAGCAGTAGGTTACAAGAAATTTGAATCTTACTCCTCGAGAATGATTTCTCCTTTGCACAAAATGCTTGCCCTCCTAAAATCACTTTAAAAAGGAGCATCCATATAAAAAAAAAAAAAAAGAAACTTCAAAAGCCAGGATTGAAGTCCTGAAAGATCAAGAGCATTTGAATATCATCAGAGGAAACAGAAAAAGCCATGTGGTAGATAACAACTAATGCATGTGCAAGAATCAGCCACATCGTTTCACAAGCCTGATAACAGCTAGAGCATGGAAAAGCTGATAGCTTCATTGCCTATGAACAATAGAAACTTCACTTTGATTGCATAAATAGGTATATTATTGCTTCTTGTACTAACTTGAGCTTTTTCTTTTTCTCACTTTTATGAAAGGATATCTTAGAATGGGAGACTGATGCAGATGAGTACATTAGAAAGAATCTTCCGTCTGAGCTTGTGAGGAATATGCATTTGTAAACAAAGCTTTATTAGTTACTCACTCCCTTTGGCATGCATTTTCTTCTTCTGCTTCTTTATAACCCTTCCTAAAGGTTATCTTGCCTTGTAGGAAGAATTTTCTGGATGGAAAGAGGACTTATTTACAGCAAGGAAAAGTGCACTGAACTTACTTGGTGTCATTTCAGTGTCCAAGGTTCGTATTTCATACAATCGTCAAAAGAATCAGTAGTTCATGAACTTATACATTCAGTAATTTATCAGATATTTGCAGGGCCCACCTACTGTAACATCTGTTAGCTCTTCATCAAAACGTAAAAAAGGAGAAAAAAATAAATTGAAAAACCGATCAGTTTCTGCTGGGGACGCTTTAGTGATGCCTTTCCTATCTAAATTCTCCATTCCTTCAGGTGCTGTCACGCTATCTGAAACTTCAAATAAGTAAGTGCATACGGTAATGTCTACTATGAGAATAACCATCTTTTTTTATAGGAACGTGTTTTCATTATTAAGAACAAGCTAAAGCAAGAGAGCCCTATACAAAAGGTTTTGAAGGGTACCCCCTTCATTCACTAACAAGTCTGCCACACTATCGGCAGATCTTTTTACATGACTTCAAGTTAAAATCAGATAGAATAACTGGTACTGCAAACTCATGTTCTGAATCATAATTCTGGATCATTGGACCTTTCTTATTCAAAAGCACCTTTATTGTTTCAAAGAACTCATGTTCTTTCATTTATTAGCGTTTTAGAAAATGTGTGAATCTTCCGTTGTATTTGGCTTTACACAGTTATGCTTTAATTTTGCAGTTACTATGGTGTTCTGATGGCTTATGGAAGTCTTCAAGATGTATGTAGGCAAAAGATGTTCCTTGTTTTATATGCTGAGGATTTGTTTTGAGTACTTTAATATCCTTTTGGAGATAAAGTGAATAAATTAGATTCTTTGAGTAGCAAGGTTGACTTCTTTTTTGCCTTAATGTTGTCTCGTGTAGTTCTTAAGGGAGAAGGATCTTGAATACACAGCTACTTTAGTTCGGACTCGGGTGCTACCCCTGTACACATCATCTTCATCTCTGCCTTATCTGGTTGCAACAGCCAATTGGATAATTGGTGAACTTGTAGCCTGTCTACCTCAAGTAAGACCTGAGTTTCTGATTTTAATTTCTTTCAAAAGATTCTGTCTGCTGGATAGAGAATGTGGTTAGCCTATCCTGCCATAAGCGTGTCAGTACATGGAAACATTTTTTTCTCTAAATTTCTTTTTTCTTTTCCCTCTTTATCAAAAATCTTAATAAAAATATGTTAAAGCTAAAAGAATTTTAAAGTACAGTTGTATAGGCAACTTCACCTTTTGATTTGAAACTAGGAAAATGTTATATTCTCTAAACTCAAACACTTTGGTAGGTTTTTCATCACGATTGCTCATCATTTCTATGATGCAGGAGATGAGTGGAGATATATATTCTGCATTGCTGCAGTCGTTGACCATGTGTGATACAGGTCTTTATTCTTGTTATCCTGTCCGTGTTTCTGCTGGAGGAACCATTGCCGCACTTCTTGAAGTAAGGCTGCCATTATTTAAAAATACTATTATTATTGCCATTATCCTTATAATTATACTACAATTGTTATTGTTATTGGGTGAGTACTTGTATTATTGCTGAATAAGTAACTCAAAATATAATAAAGCTTCAGAAAAAGGAGAGAAGATTGTCTGTCATAAAAGTGTGAGTGAGAGAACGGAGCAAGCCCACAACTCCTCTTCTCTGTGCTACATTAAATCCTAGTAAAAATATTGCAATAGGACCATATCACCACTGATGTCCACTTTCACTTGCAATTTCTAAGTCAAATACTCCATTGCAGACAGAAAACATATTTGAACCACTGCTGACTTTAACTATATAAAGAAAAGCTCCTTTAAGAGGAAATGTTTTGAAACAGCCTTTAAGGTATTGCATAGTACCTTACCATTTTGATATGAGGGTGTTTCCCCTATGTAATATTTGAAGAAAATGAAGGCAACCAACAGTTTAAAAAAAAAGGGAAATTTTTTTCACCTTCTAATCATCATTGGCATTGCATCTTCATCAAAGGTAGATTGACATTCAGGTCATTTATTATTCAAAAAACGGAAAAGAAAATATGGTGTGGAAGGTCGAATGTCCATGGTGAATTTTATTTTCAGTGGATCTCTCCAGCTCTATTCTGGATCTCCCTCCCTTGGCGTTGGCCAAAATCTGTAAGCTTTTTCCTTGGGTTCATCCTTTAGATTGACTGAAATTTAATTTGATGGTAGATCTATGGTAAGCCCAAGCTAACTGGAGTCATTGTGTCATCAGAGATGAAGATGATTTAATCCTTATCATCCTCTTAAGGACCCGTGATAATTGTGACTCCTCTAAGGTAAAGTAAGCCTATTGTGGAGGAGTTAAACTCTTTGCGCCATGCTTTTCTCCCCTGTTGTCATTAGCTGGATCTGAGATAAATACCCTCCTTGGAGATTAGAGCACATTCTTTGAGGTCTCTTTGCTGCACTCTGTGGTTTGCAAACATCATATCTGATTGTTAGTTAAAGAGGATGTCTCTTGTTAGTCTATTATTTTTAAGAGTACATTTGTTTTTGTCTTTTTGTGGGTTCTTCCATCTGTCTCCCTTGTAATCATATTGATTATCTGGACGCAAAATTTTTCTCTTAATTAAAAAAAGAGTCCTGCCTTTATGTTTTAGCTCTTAACCTCCTTTCTTTTTTTTTTGTTTGCAGAATGAATATCTACCAAGTGAATGGCTTCCTCTATTGCAAGTCCTGGTTAGTAGAATGGACTGTGAAGACGAAAATGAGTCTGCTGTTCTATTTCAGCTTCTTACTACTGCAGTCGAAGCAGGAAGTGAAAGCCTTGCAGTTCATATCCCCACAATAGTTACCAATTTGGCTGGCATAATTTTGAAGCATATACCCCCAATACCAGAGCCCTGGCCACAGGTATACTTAGTATAAGTAAATATGTGGTTAGCTAATTTTTAAAAGCTTTCTTTTGCAGTTTGTCCATTCATAAATTTCCACTTTTCCTCTGTCACTTTAGATAAGTGTATAACTCATCAAAGGATAATAAAAAGGTTTTATTCAGTTTTTAATCAGACTTGCTTTGCCATTCTAGCTTGAGGATGAGCTGACAGCTCTTGAAACTTCAGGTGGTTGAGAAAGGGTTTGGGGCGTTGGCAACAATGGCTAAAATCTGGGAGGGGTCTTTACCAGATGAAATGGAGGAGACTGATCCTAGCCAAGACTGGAGATCTGGTTGGGCAGTCATTTCTAATATATTTACTGGGCTCTTGCAAAAAGCATGGTTTACAACAGTGGTGCCCATGGTACACTTGTGCTCATCATGTACAAATTGAGATTGTGTTTTACATTTTTCATGCGATCTGTGACCTAATAAGTCATCTATGCTTGCATATATCTTGGCCAGGAAGAACAAGCTTTTGGTACATTGCCCCCTCCATCAGGCATAGATGATGCTTCAGTGTTGCTTGAATCTATTTTGAGATACACTATTCGATATGATACAGCTTTAGACTCAAGAATTTCAGACATCTTGTTAGTTTGGACTGATTTGATTGCTGATTGGCATGCTTGGGAAGAGATGGAGGACTTATCGATCTTTGATTCAATTCTTGATGTGGTCAATCTACACAGAAAATATGAACTGAAGAACTTCTTTGTAAGGCAGGTCCCACCCCCACCAGCACCCCCTGTTCCACTTCGGTCCATAATCGAAGGTATGGGTGCATTTGTTGTTGGCGGTCTTTCAACTTACCAGTCGGCAACATGGAGGGCTTGTTCTAGTGCACATGTGCTACTTAATGTCCCTAGGTTCTCATTTGAAGCAGAGGGAGTTAAGGAGTCACTAGCTATAGCTTTCAGCAAGGCAGCTTTTTCTCGTTTTCAAGCAATTAAAAGCAAGCCTGTTGCATTATGGAAACCTTTACTCCTCGTTATTTCAACATGTTATTTATATTATCCTGATGTTGTTGAGAGGATATTGGAAAAGCAGGAGAAAAATGGTTTTACTGTTTGGGCACGTGCACTGGGATATACCTGTAGTAATTTAGCTCTCCCAAAATTCTCGTCAGAGTCAGAGGTGAAGTTGGCAGGTGAGCTTCCCCACTAAGATCATTCTTTTAGTTTCTGTAATCTCAAATTATTAGACTGATGTTGCACTCTGTCTTTGGAATGGCATTTTAATTGTGTGCTTCATGATGCTGGCAGTAATGGCATTAACTAAGGTAGTTGAAAGGATGGTGGCCTGTTCATTCCAACAGATGGAAGAGACCCTATATGACTGCTTTTTGTCTCTAATAAAGACAGTCATGCTTATGAAGGAAATTCAAGACAAAGAAGAGGATGATGATGATGATGATCCAGAAGACATTGATGATGATGGTGAGACAGATGAAGAAATTGAAGAGGATGTGGTAATCGAAAGCTATTTATTTTAATGTGCATCTGTTATTTGTAATTGTTCAATTTGGTCGAAATTTGTACTTCTGCCCTATAACCTCTTATGATCTGTTCTTAAAGAAATAATTTGGATAAGAAGTGAAAATTTTTCATTCTGGTCTAGGAGTCTGAGGAGCGTGAAGAAACAGAGGAAGAATTCTTGGAAAGATATGCTAACGTTGCTGCTGAATTGGAGGAGGGGATGGTTACTGAAGAAGAGGATCTTGAAGACCAAGTGCAGGAGCTTGAACTCGGTAAGTCACCTATATCTCGCGAACCTTTCTTTTTAGTTAACAGTTTATTACTATAAGTTTGATTGATATGTACTGCTGTTCTACACATACCATACCTATGAACACCTCTCCTTTTCTCCGTCCACAAGGATGGCCTAGAATGATCAATTGCACGGCAACATCTGCAGCATGTGCGATTTTCTTTTTCTTACACTAAAATCTTACCAATCATTCTTCAAAAGGTGTTCGTCACTTTTTAGTAGTTTTCAGTTTGCTGATGCATTTAATTTATTGGCTGCTGGAATATCACCTTTTACTGCCGTGGTAACTGAAAGCAGGTGCCTTATGTGACGTTGACCCCCTAAAAGCAGTTTTTTCCTTAATGGAGAGTCGCCATCCAGCTCTGCAAACGCTCAAGTTATCACGTCCACTTGTTGCGAAGTTCGTGGATACATTCCCACAATTCGGTTCATTCTTTCAGACATTTTCGTGAGATTGGTTGGCGCGTGGATGCTGTGCTAGTTCGATTGGTTTTGGTGTTGTAAACGAGTTGATTAGATTCTTGCAAGTTGCTGTTTGTTGTAATCTATGGCGGCCTTGATTGTTTTAGGTAATTTAGAGCAAAGCATAGGGGGTTGGGGTTTAAAAGCTCCTCTTTTGAATTGGAAAACAATGTTTGGACACAATTTCTTTAGATGATTTTTTCTTCGTTTTTTTTAAGAAGAAGATTTTAATGCTTTGAAATTTAAAAGAGTTCGAAAATGAAAATATATATATTTTTTTTGCATTAGGTATTAGACAATTGTCTAAAATCACCCATTTATCCGAATAGGTATTTTTAACACCCGCTATCTGAATAGAATTTGGAATAAGTAAGGATAGTGTATTTTGCAATAGATTATTAAGATGGTAATTTGGTTTTGTATAAATTTTATCTCTTACCTACTTTCTAGATAAGTTGATAAGTTTAAAAATGTATCTATAGTTTATTTGTGAAATCTATATGATGCGTGATATAATTATTATGAGGTGATATAAGTACTTGGCTTTTTACTTTCAAGACTTTACATTGTGATGTCTTATTTACGTGGGCGCCTACTTGGCACTACAAGTAAGAAAAAAAAAAAAAAAAGGTTTTAGCCTTCCATAGACCTTGCACAAGAAGACGCTGGGGTCATACCACCCTTGAATGCAAAGGGAGACAGATGAATACCCAAACCTGGTTGCCCAGGAACTCCCCTGGCTCACAATCACCCTCACCGAAAAGCTCCCTCGTCACTGAATCTTCCCACGCATCTTTGATTATCTTTGCGTGAAAGCCCAAGCGCAGCTTCAGTCTCTCCCGAAGCACTTCGTTTAACCCTAAAAGCGTGCCAAAGTTCAGACATGCTTTACTCGTCCCGTGGGAAAAAGCTTGAGAGGGGTTCCCAAATTTCGGTGGACGTGGCAGACTCGGAAGACCCATCTATGGGAGGGAAGGAATCTGTGAACCTCTCTTCCCACGCAAAAGAAAAAAAAAGGATGGCTGGCAATCAATTGGATGAGCGAGGTTTAGATACTAAACTGCGACTGCAAGGAAACCAGATCAAGATCCCTAAAATGATGGATGGAGCATCAAATCTCCAATTCGAGTTGCCGCGTAAGTTAAGCGCAACAAACTCTCTTTATCATATTTTATCATGTTTTCCCTATTAATGTGGAACATTCGAGGGGCCAGAGAATGCTTTATCAAATATCATTTAGAATCACAATATTGACATTATCTATTTATGTGAGACCAAAGTAATCGCACCAGAACTCTTCAAAACTTACAATTGGATTAAAATTCACTTCCCAAATGCCTACCCTAAGCCATCAGTCGGCTTAAGTGGAGGACATTGGCTCCTATGGAAAAATCATATCATGTTAGACATTTTTTTGTTCACATGAGAACTTTATATGTTGCAATATTAAACGACCTAAGGTTGGAGTGGTAAAAATATTCCTTGTATATTTACCACCTCATCCACCACATTGGACATAAACACTAATGGATCTGAACCATAAGGTACGATCTTTTAATGATCCTGTAGTACTCATAGGGGATTTCAATGCTATAATTAAGCCGGAGGAAAAACATTCCTTCTCGGGAAACCCATACAAACCAAATAAACAGTTCACAGAATTTACACAAAGGTGACTGGGTAGAGCTAGAGTACACTGGACCAAAATTTACATGGTTCAATGGTAGGAGTACTGACAAGGTGGTTATGGCTAGACTAGATAGAGCACTAGCAAATGATAAATGGGTCCGCACCTGGCCTGATTCAAGAATTACAAATCTACCCCGAGTCAAATTGGATCATTGTCCAATTCTCCTAAGTCCTACATACCCAATTAAATACCCCTAAGAGAAACAAGCCTTTCCGCTACCAAGCCATGTGGAGGGACGGCCCAGAATATGAAAATCTAATCCTGAAAGTGTGGAATTCAATAACTCACCCTCATCTTCCTGTTCCACCACCTGACATACTTCCTATTACATTAAAAACAATTGTTGAACAAATAATGAGCTGGAACAAATCCACTTTTGGAAAATTTCACTTCAAGATTAGAGATGTCACCAATAAATTGGATAAAGTCCAGAAGACTCTACATAGAGACCCTAGAAATCAGACCCTATTAACAAATGAGAAAAATCTTCAACATAAGTTAATGAAATTAACTCGAATCAAGCATATGCACACTTACCAACAGGCTCAACGTAACATCTTTAAAGAAGGAGATCAGACGCAAATACAATCAAGCAAATCAAAACCTCGGATGGAACCATTTTGGAAAATGAGGAAGAGATCAGACGCAAGGTAAGAAACTACTTCTCTCAAATCTACTCAAAGAAATCAGAACACACCCTACTCCCAGTTACCCCATTAAAGACACTTTCTGAATCACACTAAGCTTTCCTCTCAATGGAATCTCATAAGGCACCAGGCGCCCAGATGGGTTCCAACCCATTTTATATAAACACCACTGGGCCCTATTAAGTGAAGATCTACATCAATCTTCCTATACGGGAAAATGGAACCCAACTTAAATGAAACTTTTGTGGTACTCATACCTAAAACAGAACACCCTATTACCCTAGGAGACTACAGGCTGATTAGCCTATGCAATGTAGCCTATAGGATCCTCACAAAAACCTTGGCAAGTCGCCTCACAAGAATCCTACGGGAACTTGTCTCCCCTACACAGTCAGCATTTGTGAAGGGTAGGCAGATGGCAGACCATGTGCTATTAGCACATGAAATAATTAAGTCCTTCACTCCATGTTGAAAGAAACACGCTTACTTCGGGATTTGGATAAAATTAGATCTACGAAAAGCCTTTGATACTATGTCACGGGCTTTTATAGCTGTCACCTTAGAGGCGTTTAGTTCCCCGGCAAAAATTAATTACTTCCTGCCTCTCCACAACCACATACCAAGTCTTAGTTAATAGATACCCCACAGAGCCCATAGTCCCACAATGCGGGCTTACGCAAGGTACCCATTGTCACCTTTCCTTTTCATCCTAACTACGGAAATGCTATCAGCCAAAATTAATAGGGTCATTACAGATAGCCTCATCAGCCCATTGCAACCAATTTCGGGAATGAATCCCATTTGCAATTTGCATTATGCCGATGCCACTTTATTATTCGGCAAAGCTGAAATTCAAACAGCAAGTAACCTGACAAAAATACTGGAGCAATACGCTGAGTATTCTGGACAAGAGATAAACCCCACTAAATCCTCCTTATTCTTTACCAAAAGTATAGCAGCCACAATAAGGGATCACATTTGCTAAATAACAAAATTCAATCAAGCTGAATCCCTAGGTCGTTATCTAGGGATCAATATTCCCTCATAAAAAATAATGAGTACATCATCATACAAAAAATAAAAAAAAACTCTTAGAAGGATGGGCAGCGAAATCTCTCCCTAGCAGGAAGAGTCACGCTTATAAAGTTTGTACTCTCGAGCATGCAAGTGCATACACTCTCCTGCTTCAGCCTACCAAACAAAGTGTATGATCAAATTGTGAAGTTATTTTGCAGCTTCTTATGGTCATGTAAGGGTAACACCAAATTACATCTAGTAAACTGGAACCATATTTGCTCCTCACATAGGGATGGATAATTGGGCTTGAGAAGTCTGAGGTGATTGGGCTCGGCGTTCCGTCTGAAACTTCTATGGCGCATCTATACACATTATGACTCATTATAGACCTCGTTCATGAGAACGAAATACGGAGCCTCCCCACACATAACACCACATAAATTCAGACAAAGAGATTCTCTAGTATGGAAACAGATATCAAAGTACATACCTACAATAAGAAAACAAATCAGATCCAAGCCAAGGTTAGGAGAAGAGACCCCAATTTGGTATGATACCTGGGTATACGATCTCGAGAAACCTTTAATAGAAATGAATAGGAAGGCTGAGGGTCCACATACTCCAAGGGAATCAATTGCTGCCTTAATAACGAAAGAGCAACACTGGAATGAAACACATGTCCGTACTATCTGGAATGAGGACGTTGCTCAAAAATTAATGAACACTACCTTCATTAGTGGACCTACAGACAAAAAAAATATGGACCCCAGCCACCGATGGTAACTTCTCTCTTAAAATTGCATATCACATACTTCATGCAAATAGAAAGATAGAAAGTCAAACTATTCAATATGGGCCTCGAGACATCATTTGGTCCCTTATTTGGCACATATAACCTTGCCAAAACAAAAGACCTTTACTTGGTTGGCAGTCCTCAACAAACTTCTAACATTTGATAACTTAATCAGCAGACCGATTTTGTTGGATCCAATCTGTAAGGTCTGCGGTCTACAACCAAAGACAATTGAACACATTCTTCTATACTGCTCAAACCATTTGGGCCCCCATAAAACAGTTTGTTTGCTACACCCCACAACCAAAATCTGAGAAGCTTCCTCATGAAACTGCTCACCTCCCATGCTACAAAGGACTTCCCCAGAGCCCATGTCTTTCCCTACATGACACGTGGGAAGTCTGGTGCGCCCATAACCCCCTCTACTTCACACAGCCACAACAGTATAATCTTCCATGCTGAGTTAACCATAACACACAAGCAAAAACCAGCCAATTATACGAAGAAGTCAGATAGAACAAATAGCTATCTGTTTCATTAAACACCTATTCTCAAATACACCTTTCATAATAGAGGGCGATTCTCAGCTGGTTTGGAATTTGATACAGGGAATAGAGAAGACCCACTGGCGATTGGAACAACTTGTCGACTTATGCAGGAAGAACATGAGGGATCTACAACACATCTGCAGCTCCAGCTTAGAGAGGAAAATGCAGTAGCTAACTGCCTGGCAAAACGAGGCACCGCATTCGCACTAGAAGGAGACACCTGGCTACGGGTCTAGATTCGCAGCATCCCCACTTTTGCGAAAACTAATTATATTGCTAACTGTACTAAGGTCACACTTAGGCCAACAATAGACATATCAGATGACTATATCTTTCTATCATCCATGGACGATGTCATTTCCCTTCCACATTTTGATTAGCAATGAATATGCTTGTTTCAGATAAAAAAAACAAAAAGTAGATGAAATCAATTTTGAGTGGGATCACATCTTCTTCTTTCTCTACTAAGGTACTAGACATGTCGCCGGCAGCGGCGGATGAAGTGGCGGTGGGAGCGACTCATGTAAAAGCTGCAACTGGACAAGATCTAAGGACGGCTGCTTGGAAGATCCACCGGAATGCATGTGTGTGCAGATCAGTTTCTGCCCGACTGCAGCGAATAGGGATGTAAACGGGTAATAAACGGTACGGGTAATGGGTTTCCGTTTACCGTTTATTTTTTTGAACCCTTTACCCGTTACCGTCCGTATCCGTTTAGTTCCGTGAAAGTCTTACCCGTTTATTACCCGCCGGGTAAACCGGGTAAACGGGTAATAAACGGGTAAATAGTAAAAAATATTAAAATCACCAAAAAAATTAGAATATTAATTAATTAGAGAGTTAGAGAGTTAGAGAGGGAGGGATAAATTAGAATATTAATTAATTAGAGAAGTAAGTAACTAGTAATTAAAATTAATGATATTCCTTATAACTTATTAAGAATTTAGAGTATATGACTTGATATAAATGTCTTGAAAGGAATGTTTATCCTAATTTGTTATGGGCCAAAATTGAATTATCAATTATGTAAGCTTATTGAAATAAGATGAAATTATCTCGTGTATTTGTTAATTACTATGTTTATCTTTGTATAATTTTTTATCATAAATTATAATATATTTATTTTTGTATGACAATTGTTTATATTTATAAAAATAATTGTTATTTGTATGAAATTTGACATTTGTAAGAAAAATGAAAATATTTTAATCTTAGATTACTAATACTACCTTATGTAGTTAATTATGAATTTATATGATCTATCCTCTATGACTATTAAAATTTGAGTGTATGACTATGATTCCATGACTCATTGACTTTACGAGACAATGAGTTAAAGTCAATATATATTAATTTGTAATAATAGCCAAAATATAAAAATATTCAAATTCTTTCTAAAGTTTTCAACTCTTCAAAATTTTATAATAAGTGATAAAAAAACATAATAAGGTTATTGATATAAAAAATAAATATTTTATGATTAAATTAAGTAAATATATAAATTTACTATATTACCCTTACTTAAACGGTAAACGGGTAAAACGGGTTCGGAAGAGCTATTTCCATTTTCGTCCGTTTATTAAACGGTAGAGCGGGTAAACGGTAGAACGGTAAATGGATAATAATATTTTATTTCCGTTTTGTTCCGTTTATTAATCGGTCGGACGGTAGAACGGGTAATCGGCTCCCGTTTACATCCCTAGCAGCGAGGCGACACCGCAGAAAAGGAAAAGGAAATCACCACATGCAAATCGTAGTACACTGTCATCGTTCCAACTTTGGAAAGGGAGTGACCCGACGGGCGACGGAGAACATGAGGTACTACCGCGTGACAATGCAACATGGGAGGCACGTCAAGGGGAGATTCAGGTCATAATTATAACTACATAGACTACTTACAACTACAAACTTTTACTTGTCTTAAGGTGGAGAACTTTGATTCGATTGCTAATATGGTGCTTCAAATAGTTTCGTCATGGTGCTCTTTTCCTAGTTACTATGGCCTTCCTACCTTTGGCAAAATGGAAATGGAGAATTTGAACTCCGAAAGTTTGAACTTTGTGCGTTGTTAGGTAATTCTGTGAGGAACTTCCAAGAGTCAGAGGCTTCAGTGAAGGACAAAAGGCTTCCGTGAGTTTCAGAAGAGCTGAAAGATAAATTATCAGCTCTCCAACAGGCTTTTGTGGTGTTAGATGCAACGAAACCTGATTTTCCGATTATGTACCCTAGTGCTGGATTCTTCCAATTGACGGGATACTTGGAAAAAGAAGTGATCGGCAGGAATTGGTAGGGCGCGTTTGCGATGGAGAGCAAGTAGGACGCGTGGGCGGTGACGGCTGTGGCGAGGCAGCTGCTAGATGCAGTGGCGCCGGTGGGGATGTGCAGGCTGAGGGAATTGGGGGCTAGGATGAGCTCGTCTAGACGCACAAGGTGCACTACCTCATGGTGGCAAAGATGGCAGAACTGGGCTTCACTTGAGGAGGAGATCAACCACTTCTCTCATCCCGTCAATCTCGTTTGTTTTTTATATTATGCTAAATTCTGATTTTTCCTTTGGCTGCCAGGTAGACGCCATGTCACAATGTAAAGTATTGGAAGTAAAACGTCACAGTACTTTACATCCTAATGTGGTTGTCCTCTTGGCACCCTAGTTGGCAATCCAGATAAGGTTTAGGGTTTAGGTTTACCTATAGAATAGGAAGATAATTTCTACATTTATCTCTTACCTGGACTGCCAACGACGATGCCACGTCATGTTGTAAACCTTCATAGTAAAATTTGGCAGTACGCATATCACCACTCTTTTTATATCAGTACTCCCTTTTTTTTTTGAGGTTTTTACATCTTGACGTGGTGGTCCAGTTAAGAGAAAATCTAAGATTTAGGATTTACCCATAGAATAGGAAGATAATATCTTATTAAAAAATAAAGAAAAATGATTTATGTACTGCCATATTTTAATGTGAGTTTTTACATCCTGATGTGGCTGTCCTCCTGACAGCCTAGTTGGTAGTTCAGATAAGGTCTAGAGTTTAGGCTTACCTATAGAATAGGAAGATAATTCCTACTTTATCTCTTACCTAGACTGCTAATGAGGACACCTCGTCAAGTTGTAAACTCTCACAGTATAAGTTGGCAATACGCATATCACCACTCAAAAATCAAGTAAATAAAACAAGTGGTGATATGCGTATGGTCATATTTAACCAGAAAAGACTTATAGTGTGACGTAGCGCCCTCGTTGGCATTCTAGGTAAGAGATATTTTTCTATTCTATGGGTAACCCTGAACCCTAAATCTTATTTGGACTGCCAACGGGGCTGCAAGGAGGACAACCATATAAAAATGTAAAGCCTCACATTAAAATATGGAAGTACTAATAGCATTTTTCTTGATTGTTTTCATGAACTTTTGATTTAATTTGAATTAATTACTTATAAAATAATAAAAACCAAATTATCTATTATTTACCTGTACTTAAAATGTATAAAAAATTGAACATGATATTCCTATTTAGAAAGAGTGGTGATATTACAACAAGGTTTACATCTTGATGTAGCAGTCAAGAGATAAACTCAAGTAAAATTAGCAAAATTTTATTTTCATTAATAAAATATTATCTACCTGTATTATGTAAAACATAATACCTATCCAATGTACATGATTTAACCAGCCAATGAGTAACACAATTGCCTAGGGTTTATCCTTTAGAATTTAGGATTTTATAAAATAAAAAATATTTTATTATTAATCCTATTGGCTGGCTAAGTCGTGAAAGTCAGATAGGCACTGCAGCTGAGGTGTAACTAACATTACCCTGGATATTCTCTTACTTGGACCACAAATAGTTGTCAAGTCACAATGTAAAACCTCAAAGTAAAATAAGGCAGTACTGATATCATTTTTCATTTAGAAATGGGCCGAAGCAAGTAATGGAATAAGGATTTAGATTACTGAAACGGATGGAAACTCAAATAAAGTACACAAAGGGGGTACAAAGTGGAGACACTGGTCAAGGATTTGCTCCGTGACCAAACCTCCAGTCAAGCTGCAGGCTGCTTCCTCCCGACCAGTAAATGGTTTTCAGGGGAAATACTAGATGGCACATATTTCACAAATTTTGCCACCATGCCCTGCTCTTTGATCCACATGAGTCTCCCGACGTCGATGATTTCTTTGCAGATCAATCCCAGGACAGCCCTATCTAGGGCTTCCATATTCCTCAGAAGCTCTCCACCGCTAGATCCACAGTCTCGCACTTCACTGTCAGAGAGCAGGTGAAGTACTAAGAAGATAAGCAGCAAGTGCACAAGCAATCATAGATCTTGTACACACCAGTTCAAGGTATTTCTATATGATATTATAAATAAAATGAGTGTTAAACAAAAGTGTACACAACAGAGAAGAATATTGAGTACATACGTGGAGTTCAAATGCAACCTATGGTTGAGAGCGTCAGAAAGTTCAGACCCATGGCCTGCATCTACCGCCCAGCTAGTGAACCATGTAATAGCATGAAACTCTTCTTTGGTGATCCCCAGGCTTGACATAAACTTTTTATCTGTCGTGGTAGTAAGATACTAACGTTTAAAAGCATAAATTAGAAACCATACATGAGAAATAGTGGTAAAATACTATCGTGGGCCTCCAATGCATTTCAAGTACGGTACCAAGCATCAAGAACCCACTCTCTACTGCTCCGAATTTTGGAACAAGAGCAAAAATTTCCATCATGCTCACGCAGGTTGGCCCATCACGTAGTTAGGAGCAACAGAACTATGGCCTTTTCGTACTGTGACCTAACTTGACTTACAAGGAGCCGATCCTAATATTATATAACATGGCAATTTTCAAAAAATATAATCCAGCATATTTAGTTTTGCAAAGAGCTACTCAAAACTGTCTGTTTTGAAAGAATCAAAATGTTTTTCTTTTGAAGCAAATTACTAACAATCAATGTTGAGAAGAGCCTATGCAAACAAAATTTGTCAAAGTTTGGCAATATTTGAAAATCATCGAACTGGGTAAGAAGAAATTACTTATATAGTGCTTCCATTGGCAAAGATGATGGCAGCATGTTGCAAGGGCAAGGCCCTCCAGGTTACTATTAACATTTTGGCAGGCACCGCCATCTTGGCTATGTTGTTCAGAAAGACAGCATCGTAAAGTCAAATCTGTGGGCATAGTTGACACAGTAGGTAATTTTCCCGTCCTTGCATATTAAAAGGCATTTAAAAGCTGAATTCAAACTTTACTAATGCTCTTGAGTAATTCTATCAGGAATACCTGTTGCGGGTCCACAAAGATGTTTTCCAATTGCAACGAAAGGGCCCCTCAAGGAATCTACCGCATGCAAGTCTAAATCCTCAACTGCAACAACCACAAATCCATATATTAGAACTGTAAACAGAATATGGAGACTTTAGAAAAAGTCAAGCAGCAAAAATATAAAGATAACAAATTCAGCTTGACTTTGCATTTATTGGATGCTTCAGCCAACAAGAATAGCAGCATTCTGCATTTTGACTCTCTCTCTAGGATAAAGCTTGAGTGTTAAAAATCATACACAACCATATAGCAACCCGAAGTTGGTCTCCAACCATTACTGTTACCTAGAATGAAGTTTCTACAAGGAAAATCGCATGTCAAGGCCCCAATCAGTAAACCAAGATAAGCCATAGAAGCACCCAATCAGACAATTATTAAGGCATTTGATAGCTTTGATGGTATAAATATTTACTATAAAATTGCTCTGATTTAAGATAACCTTATTATGCATGTCAGCAATTCCACGGACACTTTGGCTCGAATGGAACAGCAGAACCTTCGCTAATAAGCATTCTACTGGCGGTGGGTTCAGTATGCACTTTCATGGGTTGACAGCAGTTATCGCCTCCCACCTATCCCCACTCCAATGATTACGATATATTGGAGCAAGGTGATACTTTTCACATCCCCAGAACCTCCTGTGATGGTGGAATGGACACCCCCAGACGAGCACCACCTAAAGTAAAATTTTGACGGGTCGTCAAAAGGCAACCTGGGGCCAGCTGGAATTGGGTCCTCCTTGCCTTCTCGGGATTTGAGGGATATGTAGCTCATATGAAGTTGAAGCTAGGGCCCTTCTCACTAGTGTAAGGCTCTTGCAGCAACATTTCGATGACAAATGGTCTTTGAAGGGGAATCTCAGCTGGTTGTGGAGTGAGGGGAAAAGGAAGGCTAGGCACCTTGGGCCTTGAAAGGCATTTTTGATAAAATTGCTGATATCATAAGGGAGTAGAGGTTAGCTTGGTCTGCTGTTCCCTGCTCAGCTAACTTCCTAGCAGACAAATCGGCAAAGAGAAGGATGAAAGAAGAGAAATTGATGTCGGAAATGATGCAATGGAACTTAAATAGCCCTTTTAAAGCTTCAATGCTGGCTTTGGCAAATGTACTACAACTGTTGTACCACTAGCTCTATACTATTATATTTATGAAAAAAAATAGTTTCACCATTTTAAAACAAATGCATGTCAGCAAGTAGATGATCTTTCTTTTTTTGAAAACGATGAAAATCTTTTATCGCTTGAAAGAAATTTACAGTGAAAAACCAGAGGGAATTCAATCCAATAGAGGAAAGAGTGACCCACAGCAAGCCATCCCTCTGCAAGAACATCAGTAATATTATTAGCAGCCCTAAGTGTATGCTGCCCTGAAATTACAATCGGAGAGCAAAGGTTCATAATCTCACAATAAAAATAACAAAATCCCAACGAGAATGCTAGTTGTTTGAGATTAGTCTTACATACAAATACGAGTAGGAAACTCCTAGTTATTGACGAGAAACAGACTTCCGAACTTCAGCTAGTTATTTTGGGATAGACCTCAGACCAAACTTTACATGGTACCGAGTATGCCTCCACCCATGTTGTGCACATGTAGGAGCCGAAAAGAATGGCCCACGTGTATGGGGGAGTGTTAGAGATTAGTCCCACATACAAATACAAGTGGAAAACATTTGGTCTTATTAATGGGAAATAGGCTTCATAACTTCAGCTAGTCATTTTGGGATAGACCTTAGACCCAACTGTACATGGTATAACAGCAGGTGCTCGTACATGGGTCTCTACCCATGTTATGCACGTGTAGGAGCCCAAAGAAGGCCTCCAAATGAGGGGGAGTGTTAGAAATTAGTCCCACATACAAATACGAGTAGAAAAATGCCTAGCTTAATAATAGGATACAAACTTCCTAACTTTGGCTAGTTATTTTGGGATAGACCTCGGATCTAACTTTACACTAGTTATGACTCAATAGTAAGAACAATAATCTATAAATGATACTAAAAACCTACTAGACAAAAAATGAGTCTGCATTGTGATCTAAATGAGATTGATAAAATGACTCATTTTAGGAGAAAAGAAAGAGAACTAGAACCAGAACATAATTTTAAGATATTGTGTAAAATCTAGCCTTACTGTCAATTCTTAATCGTTGTATAAACATCCCCTTTTCTTGACGCAAACTTCGATCAGCCTGTGTAACATATCACAAAACATTAAATGTAATATTATAACAGAGCCAGATTAAATGAAATAAAAGAATCCCAAAGAACAGATTAGCAAAGACAGATTCAGCTTTCCAGTGGCTATATGTTCCCAACTTACAATTGGTCATGGGACGAGATCATATTTATAGTATTAAAACATTGTACTGGAAAAAAAAAAACAAAAACTACTTTATAAAGTCAGATGACACTAACATGAACCAACTTTGAAGTCCTCAGCTTCCTCCAGAAAGAAAAGAATTGTTCTCTAACAATGAACAAATAGTAACTTTCAAAAAAAAAAAAAAATGAACAAATAGTTTGAGAAGACTACAAGTAACGCAAAGAACGTGCAGCTCTCAACGTCATTGTCATCCAATCAATAGGACATACTCTTGAAAAGTTTGAATGGGGAAAAAAATGAAAACTACCTAAGTAACATGCAAGATAATAGAAAGAGTTCAATCTTTTGCCTAAAGCATGTCCATAAACTATTATATATTACAAATCTAACCTTCAGCTTGTAAGATTTGCGTTCAACTAAATATACATTCTTGATTTCATAGCAATCTGCCAGCATATGAGTTAAATACCCTCTTCCAGCTCCAAATTCAACTACTGAGGTAATGCTTGTTCTGTCAGCAGATGAACCTTCACTGCATGACATCTCACTGACTGCAACATCATCAGGCTTCTGCAGTATCCCCATTGCTTCCATGTTCCCAAGAATGGAAGCTTGCTGTAAAGCATGCTTTTCTTGAAATGGTATTTTCCTGTAAATTAAAAGTCAAAATAGCAGTAGGAAGCCCAGTGTTTCTTCTCCTGAAGATCTAAAAAAAGTTAAAAGATCCATGAAGAGATACAGGAACATCAAGCATTTTCAGTTAACCAATGTGTACTCTACTTTTTGCTTTATCAATATAAATTATTCGCTAGTTTTTTAAGTATTTACATTCTCCATGTCACTGTTTCAAGCTTTGATATATATTCCCAACAAACTAATAAGCAAGGTAAACATATCGGCCCTCTACTAAATAATAAACTCCATTGAAGTTAAGTGCCATCAAGCTCATTTCGCTTAATTTCTCTTACATTAACCAATTTTGTTTGTTTTATGATGCATGAAACCATACGAAAATGTAATATATCAGACATTATACAGTTTTTTCTACTCAACTTCATCAGAAGGGTAAATCTGAGTACCGCTCTACTTGCAGGTTGAGCCATCTAGAACAAGCTTCAGGTATTGCATAAGATTCAAGTATACTAGAAGCAAAGGAGTTGTGGATGGACTTAATCTTTCCAAGTAGTTGAGAGAGTTCCACTACACTCAGTTTACAAATGGCATCCCTCTTTTCAGCCGAGCTCAGAATAGAGGATTCCAAAACTGATTTGTTAAAAGGAATACTAGATCCAGCAAGAACTTCTTCAACTTCATCATCCATACCGCCATTGACACCTTTCTTGTAGAACGGTTGCGCTTGCAATGCTTGGGCTTGTTTTACAGAGGGGCATCGCTTGATGTGGGCTTCCAGATTTTCTTGAAGTATAGAGCTTTGAATAAGAGGGGGGGAAAAAAAGAAAATATCAATAACACAGTTATGCCAGTTAAGATGTCTCTTCTTCCAAAATAAACTCAATTTTAAATAGACTGCCGTATGGTGAGGTTGCATTCTCACACTGCTAAAGTGGCAGAATGCATGTATTAGAAAACTGCATTGGAGGATATATAACCAGTCCTACATTATAGCTACCATGGAGTATAGTGCTTTGAATAACAAAAAAAAAAAAGGAAAACGTCAATAACACAGTTATATCAGTGAACACAAGTCTTATTCCAAAATAAACTCAAAATTCCAAATAAAGGACTGCTCTGTAGTGAGGTTGCATTCTCACACTCCTAAAGTGGCAGAACGCGTGTATCAGAAAATTGTATTGGAGGATGTGCATCCAGTGCTACATTATAACAAATAAATCAAAGTTTCAGAATGCGAGCTTGCAGGCAGTAATGAATTGCACTGAATAATAGGTATCAAGTAATAAATTAATTAACCAGTAGATTGTAAGCAGAATATTCAAAATAGTCAAATTGCTCTTGCTAATATTAATTTCAGCATTGGTGCATCAACTCATGAAGTGCAGCTTAACTTAATAATGTAAAGAGAAAAAGGTGAAACTCTGAAAATTATTAGAAGCTTTAGAGGCCAAAACTCACTGAGAAGGGTCAACTGGACATGGCACCCGGATTTCTTCAGACTCAGACTTGTGGTTTCCGCAAAACCTATTCAGAACACAGCACTAAGTGTATCAAACAGAGAAAAAATTAATAAACGACGGTTAAGGGAACTCGTCAGAAACAACCTGAGGTTTGAACATCAGAAAACCACTTATCAAGAACAGATAAAGAAGCTCTTTGAGAAAGAATTACTGAAATTCACGCAAAGGAGTATTTGCAGTAACTATATCTAACAGAAACTGAACAATGTCTATGTGTTAAAGGAACTCAAGAGAAAAAGAAAAAGAGCTGAGGTTTGAGCATCGAAAGCACATATAAAGAACATATTAACAAGCTTTTTGTGAATAAAAATGAATGAGATCCTTACGAGGAGCATCTACAATAAGTATACCCAACAGAGATCAAACAATAAGTGTTAAAGAGACTCATAAGAAACAAGTTGGGGTTCAGCTTTAGAAAACATATGAAAAACAGATTAACAAGATCCAGGAGAGAGAGAAAAGAACATGATCCTCACAGAGGAGCATATACAGTTACTAAATCAGAAAGAGACCAAAAAATCAATTATTGTTTAAGGAAGTCATGAGAAACAAATTGATGAGATCTTAGATAAAGAGGAGATTCTTTCAGATCACTAAATAAAACAGAGAACAAACAACTAATACGCATTAAAGGAACTCATGAGAAACAAATTGAGCTTTGAGCATCAGACACCGCAGATCAAGTATACGAACTCTGGCAGAGATCCTTTCGGAAGAGCATTGCAGTAAGTATATCGAACAGAGACCAAAAAGGAACAAGTGTCAAAGGAACTTTGTGAGGAAGAAGTTAAGGTTCAAGCATCAGAAACCACATATCACGAATACACGAGCGATCGGAAGAAGAAAGATTACTGAGATTCCTGCAGAGAAGCATTTGCGCAGTAGCGCTTCTTCTTCGGGAGCCAAAACGTGCACCGGTTTTCCATGGCCGTATCCTGCGGGCTTCCCTGTTCAAAATAACCAGACAGCGCTCACCATTTTTGGTCTCTGAGGTCTACAACCACAAGGCAGAAAGAGAATTCAAACCTGAGCACACCGGGTTTTCACGAAACATATAGTTGGCGGGGAATCCAGATGGGCCAGTAACCAGTCCGACGACATGAGGCCCAATAGTGTGGATCCGTATTATGATGATCCACCAAAATGTTCTTTTAAGAAGATTGTCTAAAACATTTTGAATTTTATATTCAAACAACATAAAAATGAATAGTATGATTATTTTTCCCAATTTTCAATCCCCAGATGACCTTTCACAATATTAATTTAGTATTATTATCATTGAAATAAATTTTTAGTAACTATAAAACAAAAAAAAGCCTTATTAATTTGCAAGTAAGAAACATCTATTAAGGCAGAATCTCCAACTTTTCCTTTTTAAGATCTTAACCAATTTTATTATGTGTGAATAAATAATTATTATAAAATTAAGTCATAGGTTTTAAAATTAAAATAAAAAAAATAAGTCTAATTGTTATCTATTCTTAATTTTCGTATGTAGACCCATGCTTCTCGAATCTCAATCGCTTATTTTTAAATGATAATATCCATAACCATGTGTACCAAACTTCCAATGATTTACACCCCACATTAATGGCAAGACACTTTCCATAAAATATTGAAACCTGATGAGAGTATACCAACAAAATCAAAGATTTGGCCATATTTTTTTATATACTTTGATCATTTCTCCTTTGTGAACCTTGAAATATTTGCGTAATAAGGAAGTAAAATTCTGATTAATAGAATTCAAACCCAAAGAACGAGCCAGTACACATCCATTTGGTTTTCTAAACTTAAAGAACAATTCTAATATCAAGACCTCGATCGTGGCCTACAATGTACGACGTTCCATGGACAAAAATATTTGATTTGGTATGCTCCTCAATTTTATTATCTGTAATATAATATTTATATATTGTTTAAATTTTCTATATTTGATTCGGTAGATGGTTCAACTTAAAAAATTACTCGTGCGGATAATTCCATCCACTTATTTGTTTCGACGTCGACCCAACGTCGTTAACAAGGGGTTAGTCGTAAGTGAAAGTATTTTCAGGCACACTGATGTCCCTGAAAATATCACTTTCACCCTTTAGTCGATGTTGAAGCACCAAGGACATTGATTTCTCCCTAAAATTCGGGGAGACTTCAAAAACCCTATCCTCCACCTCTTTTGCAGTTGTCTTTCTACTCAAATGATAGTTTGACCATTTTTTCAGAGGTAAACATAGACTTTAGCCATTATTTGTGCTTATAAAGGCTAGACAATGCTATCCAATTAGTAGCAAATCTTGTCATTCCGGGACAAACCAATTCTCCTCCAGTATGTTCTCTCATTAGAGCCAATACCCAGTTATGGTTATAGATATAGTTTGCTATAATTTTGGTTTTCTCCATCACATTTTGCATGAAAAGATTTTTTCCCATCCCTTTCAACATTAGGTCTATACAAAGAGCTACTCATGGACTCCAATACAGATGTTTTCTCTTCTCCATTAGAAGCTTTGCAACGTTTTTGAATGCAGCATCTCACAATCTGAATTATGTATTTTTTTCTATTTCTTCTACAATTTTATCCATTAACTTATATAAATATTGATGGTTCTTAACAAACTTTGATGCATCAACCGACAAATGAAAGAATGTTTTTCCAAAACAATACACCATAAAATTTATTATACTTAACCTTGTCGGACCTATCCAATCATCACACATAATAGTAACTCCATATGTTTCCCATTCTTTCTTTAAATCTTTGATATAATCTTATAGCTCTTCAATTTCAGCATTCAGATATACCCCAAAAATTTCTTCTGCAGTTGGAGGTCTAACTCCTTGACCAAGTTCTTGAATTTGATAAACAATGCTTTTGTAATATACGGAGTTACCTGCATTTGCCGGAATATGATTGTATAGAAAAAACTTTGTATCGTCCTAAACTCTGGGTTGCTTTGCCTGTCCAACTATCCTCTAGCCTTCTTTGTTTTACACCTTCAGGTACAAAAATATAAGGATTTTTTAATGAGGCTGTTATTGATGCCTTTCTCTTATGGGCATGAGATTCTTGAGTGCTATGTTTACTACTTGATCCACCTCTACCTCTCCAATTTTTTTCTTCAAAATCTTCAACTTCTTGGCGACTAATTCTTATAGCTCTTTCTAAATCTTTCCTCTCTTGAGGAACATCGCGATCATCCTCATCATCAAAATTGAAGCACTCTTGCTCTCCTTTAGCTTGTTTCAAATGTGAAAGAACTTGTTCCTCATTTTCTGTAATCTTCCTTTTGTCTTTCTTTTGATTTCTTAAATGTTCCTTCATAGCATTTTTCACTCCTATTGAGCATTTTGTACAATCTTGGGAATTGCTAAAACCTCCAACTATATGTTGCTTCAGCCTAGTCACACCTCCACTGTTCATTACATGTCCACACCATTTGTATTTGGTCTTTAATCTATTATTGTCAATCATAGAACCATGATCCCATCCAATGTCATGTTTGATTTCTCTTGGTGGTATCTAATATGTACATATATGTCAAGTTATACCACTCAAGTATAATATTTATGTAAAAAGTGATACTAAATGTAAAAACACATTCAATCTAACTAAAGACCAGAAATTGTTATCTAAATGCTAATAAACATCAATTTAACAGTAGTACTGATAAACACCAATTATTACCATAGTGAATCTAGTTAAAGACCATGAACATAAAAAACTAATCTATATGCATGCAAGTTTCAACATGCTGCAGCTAATTGGAGACCAAAATTTACTATAAATAAACACTATTTTCTTTCATTGAGAGCTTCAATTTCCAAAGTAATGGCAAGACAAAACCCAAGAAAGTCCTTGACCCTACTAATCACCTATAAAAGTGTGAATGTTCCCACCTATTTAAGGAGATTCCATTTATTATTTAAAATATGAAGATTTCCATATTCAAATTCTTACAAACCCAGACAGTTTGTGAAACTGTCGTGTTTGCTGCAGCCAGGTTTATGTCGTGCAGCTAAGCTTCAGTCTTTGTGCACATAATAGACAATCTTTTACATGCCCTGAAATAGTTATGATTCTACTCCGCTGGTAGATTGGTATAAGGATAGAAAGAGATATAAACAGGAAGAGGCACTCATGACAGACAAAAGAAGAAATACGAGTGATGATAGTCTATTGAACTAGGCACTTTGTTAGTTTGACTTAGACCTACATAAATATTAAAAAGAAAGAGATAGACTCAAAGAAGAGAGAGGGAGTGTCTCTTCGAGCATTAAATGCACTAGAACCTAGTTTTACTCATCTTAGTTCTTACAATAAAATATTAAAAAGAAAGACAAAGTATCGTAGAAGAGAGAGGGAGGGTCTGTCAAACATTGAATGCACTTTAGCTTTACTCCATGGCTTTCTTTTTTCTGTTTTTATCTTTGTGGTTTTGGTGTTCATACTTAAACACCTGACCGAAGTTTTGCTTCCTGCTTCCAAGGGGGATTCAAGAGTTCATCACACGGAGAAAAGAAAATAAGCGAATTTGAATATCGCTTACCTAAAATTCCATCAGCTTCATTGTGGTTTTTGGTTTTTGATTTCTGTAGTTGATTTAGCAGCTCCTCGTCCTTCTTTTGCCCGGTCGTAGAAGCTCCTCCTCCTTCTTCTGCCGGTGCTCTCCTCCTCCTTCTGCCCGGTGCTCCTCTTCCTTTTGCTCAGTCGTAGCAACTCCTCCTTTTTTCCTAAATTTTAGTTTTTTCAGTTTTCTACTTTGAAGGTATTTGATTCTCTGATTTCCCTTCCCCATCGTGATTCTGTGAATCACAGATGTTAAAAATCTTGCTGTTGGGGGAAACGTGTCGAAAGGTTTCCCGATAATTTAGGAAACCTTCCGATAAGGCCAATAAAGGGGTGAGTTGCCTGTAAAAGGAAACTCCCCTCATGTTTTGTTTCCTTAAACATATGTATAGGTTGATACAAGCCAATACGTATCGATTTTGCATACCTTGCTTTACGGGTTTTAAAGCAAACCGAACTGCATGAATCCCCGTTTCGGTTGAACCCGGTTGAACTGTCAGGGTCGGTTTGGTTTTTAAAACACTAGTAATGATACTTATATTTTTAATTGAACAACAATTATATTTTAAAGAAAAATGATAGCAGTACTTCGACATTTTACTGAGGTTTTACATCTTGATGTGGCAGTCTTCCTGACAGCCTCGTTGGCATTCATAAGGTCTAGGGTTTTGGCTTCCCTATATAATAGGAAAATAGTTCCTATTTTATTTCTTACTTGGACTACCAAGGATGCCACGTCATATTGTAAAAACTCACAGTAAAAAGTCACAGTACGCATATCACCACTCTATTTAAAATTGATTTCTTGACTTTTATAATTCATTTAATTAAAGCAGTAGTTTCCTTATTAATAACGTTATAAGGTGAGTTTAGACAATACGTTACGTCTCTTATTTAAGCTTCATCGCAGGTGTATCGTATGATGGATTCTGATGATCGAATCAGATGGTTCATGGTTTTTTTTGGCCTGAGTTCGATCATTTAGGTGTTTTAGATTTTCCTCAATACTGTAATGGTACTGAAGATCAATCAGTACATTGCTTAGGGAAGAAAAAGGAAAATGGAAATTGGAATGATTAATAATAGTGAGGAGAAATCCCTTTCAGAATTTTAAAGTTGCAGTTATCATAGATTTTTCCGAACTAATCCAACTTAAAATTTGGTCTTAACTCGTTTGAGCATCAATGCCACCATTACAGACAGATGAATCAGTTAATTGTTCTGCAGTTCTTCCTGATCTCCCCTCGGTTCCCAGTGAGCACTTCTATGGAACCCATACGAACCATGGCTGCAGCGTACTTCGCAGCCCAGGCAGAGCGGTGGTCAGCGTAGAACTTCACGAACTTCGCCGTGGATGGGCTGTTGAAGAGCGTCTGATCGGACGTCAGTACCCCCTTCCGCTTCATCAAATTCTGGTAATACCTGTTATCCAGGCGATTCGGGGTGACGACGTCGAGATTCACGGTCGGGTTTCCGTTTCGCGGGCACTTGGATTTTAAATGAGCGGCGAACCCTGAATGAATCCATGGGTCCTGCGCGTGAGTCTCGTTGAAGGAGGAGAGACGGTCGGAGAAGGAAGAACAGTGGGAGACGCCGACGGAGTGAGCGCCGGAGAGCGTCACCATTTCGTCGAGGGACAACCCTTTACGCGCGAAGCTCTGTCGTAGCTGCTCGGCGTTGAACGAAGGCGGGGGGAGGTTTTGCCCTGCTTCGGCTTCTATGGAGACTCTTCCATCCCGGCGGCCGGCGGGGACGTCGTAGTCGAATTGGACGCCGCCGAGACGGTACGAACTGTCGCGGGCGGCGAATGCGAGAATGTCGGAGCAGGAGACTGTTTTTGGGCAGCTAGATTCGAGAACGGCTTTAGCTTCGTCGATCACTTCGAATCCTCTTAAGCTTGGGTGGTTTGCTGGGCTATCCTTCTCAGCGCGCTTACTCTCCTCTGTCGAATCGAGCAGAACAGAGGCATCGCAGCCCTGTAACATGAACAGAGCAAGCTCCATGAGAATATTCTGAATGAAAAAAAGCTTATTCTGTATTAACGCACCGTAAGTATGTAATTCGATTGATTAATTACCCGCACGAAGCAGTCGTGGAAGTGCATTCTGATCAAGCCGGCAGCTAATCCAGGCTCTGTAGCCACTGCTTTGCTCACTGTTCGTCGGACGATCTCTTCCGCGGATGAGCAGGTTTTTTGATAAAAGCCCACTTTCAGGGAGGCCGAAGATTGAGGAATAACTGCCAAGACGGCGATGAACAAAACCCATAAACCGATTTTGATCTTCTCTTCCATCTTATGCTCTGCAGAGACGGTGGAGGATCAGACTCATGAACTGGGAACTTCCAGTTTCAGGCCAGATTTGGCTCTTTCAGTGTGGCTCTCAAACATTTATAAAACTTCTCAACGGGAAAAAAAAAAAAAAACAAAAACAAATCCCAACTTGTTGATGGGTAACTTCCACAAGAGAGCGAATGCCGCACGAAAACCAAATTAATTGACTTTTTCAAATCCAATGCGCGTTAATTTACAGTGGAGGATCCAGACTGGGTTCGAGAGAAAGCAAGCAAACCACACCAAACTGCATGCATATATTACAATGGAAAAGGACAACAGAACCATCCACGAAAACTCTCTTAAATGTATGAGAATCGACAGAGCAATGGACCCTTGTGTGACGTGAGGAAGAAGTAGATTGTGCCGGCTTTGTCACTATAATTTTTTGTATTGTGGAACCCCAGGAGGCAAACTGCAAACTTTCATTAATTATTGAAGAGACGGTCTTGTGTCTCTCTGTTTTAGACGTAACAGTACAGATGAACTGGATCAAGCCAAATACAATCTCCAAACGAAAAATTAATCAAATGTGAGTGACGATTATTAGTCTCAACCTCGTCACCCCCTTTTAGAGTAATTCACACTTTGGGTTGAAAAAAAATTGAAGAGAACGTACAGAGGAACACGTACGGGAAAAAAATAATCAAAGAACGCCAGAATTAAGCAGCAGAAGCTTTCAGACCTTGACACCTGGAAGCAGAGAAGGAAGAGGACTTTTCGAATAGTTCACAACCCTGCAGTTCTTCCTTATTTGGCCTCGTTTCCCCGTGAGCACATCAAGGGATCCCATCTTCTGCATGGCGTAGCCGAATTGCACAGCCCACTTCGACCCATAAAGTGCGTTCTTCTTGACGACGGAGGACGTCAAGGGGCTGTCGTAAAGCGTCTGATCCGAAGTCAACAAGCCCCTGTGATTCTTCAGGTTCTTGTAGTACCTATTATCCAGACGTGTCGGAGTGACGATGTCCAGGGGGATAGTAGGGTCACGGGAGCTTCCGGGAGGCGGGCATCTTCTCTTAAGGTAAGAAGCAAAGGATCTGTCCATGGAAGGGTCTTGAGGGTGGGAGGCGTTGAAGGAGTAGAGACGGTTGGAGAAAGAAGCGCAGTGCGAGACTCCGATTGAGTGAGCGCCGGAGAGGGTGACCATTTCTTCGAGAGAGAAGCCTTTTCTGGCGAAGTTGTTCTTGAGTTGCTTTGCATTGAAACTTGGGGGAGGGAGGTTCTGCGTCACCTCGTCGAAACTAGTGACGCTGCCGTCACGGCGACCTGCAGGGACGGCGTAGTTGATGCCGCCGAGGATGTAAGCGCTGTCGCGTGCGGCGAAGGTGAGAATGTCTGCGCATGAAACTTTTTGTGGGCATCGAGCTTCGATGAGAGCCTTGGCTTCATCAATCACCTCCAAGCCTCGAAGGCTTGGGTTGTTGGCAGGGTGTTCCTTCTCCCCTTGTTGTCCTGGGGGCGCATCCAGCAGAACTGAAGCGTCGCAGCCCTAAAACATATTACAACTATACAATATGAGCCACTAGAAATTTCAACAACAGTTACTCAACATTTCTACATTAATCTATGATCAATTTTGTTTGTACGACGTGATTCATGAAGCAGTTATATATAGACGAATTCTTTTTTTCCGGCTTCTTGGATTTCATTTACTAGAAGACATAAAAGACATAAAATGTATCCTAATTAAAAAACATGAAAGAGGGAAAAAGAGAAGATTCTTACTCGAACAAAGCAGTCATGAAAATGCATCCTAATGAGACCAGCTCCTAGTCCAGGATTCCGGGCAAGCGCTTTGCTTACTGTTAGTCTCACAAGATATTCAGCAGAAGAACACGTTGATTTATAAAAACCAACTCTCAGTGGTGACGCAGTTGCCGGTGCAATGGCCGATATTGCTACAAGAAGCACGATGAAACACATGAATTCCCACTTCGACATTTGAGCGCTGCTGCTAATTGCCGTCCTCTTCAGGGAAGAGCTAGATCGAGGAGTACTAATAATACAAGCAGGAAAGCTTATGGATCATATACAGAAGACGCAAGCTTATGGATCAATTTTGTTTGCTTGTCTCTCCGATCTCCACATCTCAGATTGATCTCTGAACGGGAATTTATAGTCTTTCACACTAAATTAAAAAAAAAATGAAAGACGTTGTTTCCATTTCCTTCCTAAACCAGAACGTGTCCAACACCATATATCTTATCACCCACCAATGGTTATTGACTGTTTCTTGTTACAGCAACTTGCTCTTTTCAATCATCTGAGAGTCGGTACCGTTGACATTACAGAGCTGAAGCTGCGAGGAATGTTTCCCGCAGCTCCTGATTTTGATGAACTGATCATGAAATTGAACTCGGCTTGCATCTTTATGTGTAATTAGCTGGTCCCTTCTCTCTTTAGCGATTAAATAGGAAACATATCCGTCACTAGCTAGCTGTAATCAAAGTCAAATCAAAGATGATAATATTTTTTATGAGTTATTAATATGTGAATATTGTTGCTTTAGCAATTACAGACACTAATAAAACAAATTAAATGAAGAAAATGTTGAGAGAAGATTATCATCGGGTCATTAGTCCACCCAAGCAATTATATATAACTAAGTTCTTAATTAACTGGTAGAATGTTGAAAAAGTCTCCAATTATATGAGGATGGTTTTTTGAGGCAATATTCACGATGCATATTGCTCAGTTGATGAGAGTCATGCTTGAAACGCTTTGAACGAACCATAGGGGCTTAAATAAGGAATAAATTAAAGATCATTCTTTTTTATTAAATATCTAGTTACTTTTCTAATGACACAGTTAGAAAGTATGACTAAGTCCAATTAGTCTCGTCTTACATTCCATTATAAATTTCCCTTCCAGTGGCCCCTTAAGAGGTGACACGGAAGTCTTCTATTGGATGTGACTAGCTAGCCAACTTCTCCCCGATTTTTGTACGCATGTGTAATTCTTAAATTTTTCACTGGCCCCTGTTATTGGACCCATTCACCACCTACATAAGTTAGACCTATTGCCGTGCATGCAGGAACCAATATCCAAATTAACTAACAAGGTTGATCTCTTCGTCTCATAATAAGAACATGGGTGTTGTTTGAATGAGAGGATTTGTGGATAGAGTCTGGGGTAGGTAGACTCGTCCGCTTCAATCGCCGGTGTCTAGACCGGCGGTATGGAGGCAGTTATTTAACGGCCAGTGAAAATAAAATTATCTATTATTACCGGCGGTTTTATTAAACTGTTTCCACCGGCGGTTAAACCATTTTTTATTGAAAAACAATTAATAAACTTTTAATTCGTTTTTATTTACCTGAAATATAACAAAATAAAATTAATAAAATTTACTGTCTTCACATACATCATAAAACAAAATGTAAAGCTGAAAATTCATTATATTTCTATTCTTGTTTACAAACAAAAGAGATGTAAATACATGTATTGAAAATATCAAAATGTACTTCAGTAATTAAAAATGCACTATAAATTTCATGTTAATTTACAATATATATAAAAAATTGGTTAATCTGAACTGATTGTACAAAAAATAGTTAATCTAATTGACTATACAAAAAACAGGTCCCGAAAAAGGAAGTTCATCTTTACAAGCTCCAGTTTTGTCTCGGCCACACTCTTCTCCTATTAACACAATTCAATTGAACAGTTAGCTATGAATGCATAAATTATGTTACCCTCATTTTTTTTAAAACAATTATAAATACAAACGACAAAGAGCGCCTAAAATGAAATATAAAAAATTATAGAGTAATACGTGCAAACGACAATTGAGATGAAACAGACTATCCCAACTTTCTCCCGTTGTGCTTTTACCATATTTATGGACTTTCGTGCAGTACAGAAGAATATGCTATTAATCTTACCCTGGAATCAACTTAAAAAGATGAAGGCTAGTCCAGCTTGTAAACTCAGATTTTTTTATTCAAATTATTAGCCACCTGCTATCCAAAGAGCATTTGTAGCCTACGATATAAAGCTGCAGGTAGCTCCAGACTTACAATGCAAAATGTCTGAGAAAGCTGTGCATACAACCTCCTAAAGCAACCAATTTCTGTGTCATACAGTCATCGTGAAGATACCACATGGTTTCACAAGAAGGCAAACAACAACTTCCCTGTAATGGTCAGCACATATAGCAGGCAGCATGCCTACTACTTACTATTCACCCATCACATACTTCCCGCATGCAACTATAGACCCAGCATTAAACAATTTAGTCTGGACTTTGGTACCTAAAGTATACTTTATTCCTTCCTATATAAACACCATCTTAACAAGCACATAACAGAAAATAAAAACTTAACCAAGGATGATGCAGCAGCTGCAACTTGCTCGGTGTTTGTCTATGAGTTCCCACCAAAGTCTCCACGTCTGTAACAAAAAAATAATCTCTTTTATAATATAAAACCTGGATACATAATTAGCGATATTTATCAGGTAATCGCTCAATACTTACATAGCTTAATAGGTCGACAGAAGATTCTGATGTGGCAAAACCTGAGTTCTTTCGGCCAATTACAATTTCCAATACTATAACCCCGAAGCTGTAAACATCTGATTTAGTAGAGTAGTGACCCTGCATGGCGTCCTCAGAATTTATGCACACATGTAGCAATACAAGTAATATAAGTTGAAAGAAAGCATTCCCCTGAAATAGTTCCACGAGTGAGTTCTGACGAGCTTCAAGAGCACAGAGTTCCCCTGAAGATCAGGACGCCTCATATATGGAGACTCAACTAGTAAAAGGAATTTACAGAACAAAAAGACTAAGACTTACTACGTTCCAGCAATACGACTGGTATTGCTGGAGTCGTATTGCTGGAGAATGGATAGCTTGAGAATGGATAGCAGGGCAAATATAGCTTGAGAATGGATAGTGTTTTAAAAGAAGATAATTTTATCTCTATCATTTCCAACACATAGAAATCACAATGCAAGAAAGAGCTCTGGAAAGATAATTTTATCTCTATAATTTTATCTCTATAATTTTATCTCAAAAAGTTCTTCCTCAGGGAAAGAAAGAGCTCTGGAAGCGATTACCAATGTTGGAGCAAGGCACAACCCATCACTATAATAGAAATCACGATGAAATCATCAGTATCAGAACTATTTAAGGAACTATAAAGCCAGGTTTCATCCTGTCATAGTCTTTTTAGTTTATTCTCTATGCAACTTGCTCAGAAAGGTCAGAAAGGCTGTTGTTTCATGGAGAGATCAGCATAAGTTTAGAGCAGATCACTTCGGGCTAGTCCTCAATTTATTTGGTGACTGGCTTCTAATTTGGAGATTCCATACTTAATCATGGAGCTACTATAGAAAGATAACAGCAAATTACAATGTGAAAGAGCATATCGGATCTGAGAGATTGCACTAATTCTTTCCATGTCAGTGAAAATTCTTGTGAGTTAACATCCATATGCTAATTTAAAAACCACTATTCCATTACTTACTTCTAAAGAGATGGTTCACAATTCTTCATATTGCTCTTTTCTTAAATGATTTCGTAATTTATTTCTCCTTTCTGTGCTATATACTTAAAAAAGAAGTTTCTTTCAGCACACTAAATTAAACAACTTCATTTCATAAAAAAAACGTATCTCAAAGATATTTCTTCAAAAACAATTTTCCATGTGCAGCAACATTGCAAAACAATAAAGTGAACCATCTCATTGCATGCAAAAATATCCACATCTGTAAGCTGAGCTCTCAAATTCTCAATTTCCGTTATCTATGCCAAGCACCTCAACAGTTTCGTCATCCTTTCTACCTGACTAGCTATTCTACACTACATGTTTTGATTGCAGATTTCGTCTCAGCAACCAAAAATCAGTGACCTGGACTATTCTCCTTTTAAATATTTCTGCCATAGAAGAAAAGGAGAACCTCTGACATGCCACAGCGGGAAGGCAGGCTATTCTCCTTTTAAAAAGATTGTACAATGAGGGAGACGACGACGATATACACTAGAGGCAGGCTAGGGACAGAAACTCGGTAGACTTGTAACCTATAAACCCAAAAACGTACAAGTCAAAGAAATAAATCAAAATCATAATACTTCTAACAGTAAATACGAGGACTTCATAACAGATCATGTTTTTTCTCGTATCATCAATCTAAATCCATCTCGTCATACAAATTTAAGAAGAAAGGGGAAAAAATGTCAAGAATTTACGGGAAAGAAGAAAGATTGGGATTTTGGACTCACAGTGACTTTCGATTCGAAAGGGTGCTCGTCCTCGAGATGTGAGGATAGGGAGGCGACGTCATAATCTTCGTAACAATATGGGCAGGGAAAATCGGGGCGAGCCTCCTCTTCGACCTCAAAGTCATCAATGCTTAGTCGATCTGAACCATAAAACAGGAACCCGCAAAATAAACATCAAAGGAACAAAAAAAAAAAACACTCCAGGATGAACGAGATCAAACTAATCGGAAGAAGCCCGAGAAATGGAAGTACTACGGAGGGCGGCGGTACAGAGCACAGAGCTCCAATTTTTCTCCAACGCGTGCAAACGCCGCGTCCAACAGCTCCGAGGCCGCCATGGCGCCGGAAGTACTATGGAGGGCGGCTGCTGTACGGAGCACAGAGGTCCAATTTTTCTCCAACGCGTGCAAACGCCGCGGAGGAGGGAGAAGAAGAGCGCGGGAGCGCGGAAGGGAGAAGAAGGGTGCGGGAGCGGGGAAGGGAGAAGAAGGGCGCTGGAGCGGGGAAGGGAGAAGAAGGGCGCTGGAGCGGGGAAGGGAGAAGAAGGGCGCTGGAGCGGGGAAGGTCCCGCGGGGAAGGGAGAAGAAGGGCGCGGGAGCGGGGAAGGGAGAAGAAGGGCGCGGGAGCGGGGAAGGTCCCGCGGGGAAGGGAGAAGAAGGGCGCGGGAGCGGGGAAGGTCCCGCGGGGAAGGGAGAAGAAGGTCGCGAGAGCGGGGAAGGTCCCGTGGGGAAGGGAGAAGAAGGGCGCGGGAGCGGGGAAGGTCCCGCGGGGAAGGGAGAAGAAGGGCGCGGGAGCGGGGAAGAGAGAAGAAGGGCGCGGGAGCGGTGGTTTAAAACGCCCGGTAAACGTATATCTTACCGGCACTTTTAATTCATTGCCGGTAAATTAAACTCTACCGGCGTTTTTTTCAGTGGGATGCTTCCGGTTTTTTCACCGGGGGGTTTCTTTACTTTCTGCCGGTAAAGAATATCTCTACCGGCGATTTTTATGAAAACTCCCGGTGAATGGGGGATTTCTAGTAGTGCTGAGTCCTTGTTCAACTTAACCAGACTAGGCACCGATTTGACTCAGAACTTTAGGAATCCGAATAGGTCGCACAACCATGCATGCTGATAGCATCATACCACGACCTCCTAAACATGTCATCGGAAGATAAATATAACCTATTTATACCTCTAAGGTGTTCATTGAAAAACACATACATTATCAAACCTATTTAAGAAATATGTTTTCCATGACGAGCCTGACTAGCCTCGGAATGAATCTTATATATACCCGAACCAGCCAACACATGTCTTGGTAAATTTTTCATTTTATGTTATGTGGTATAATGTTTACTCTTGTGACATTTCAGTATTTGTTTCATGATATACCAAATCCTGGAGGACGTGCGATGTAACCCCCTGATGGTCAGGATCACTCCTACCGCATTGAGAGGATGAGGCGTGCGCGGAAGACGTGGAGTTCACCATGGCAGAGGTTTTTAGGATGTGTCTTGTATCCTGGAACATTAGGGGACTAGGCAACTCCTTAAAGAATGCCAGTATTAAGGACTTTTTGTGCAGTAATGGGGCTAACATCGTCGTCTTGAAGGAGATTAAAACTTAAAGTTATGTCGGATGAAGTGGATTTTTTATTTCGCCTTTTAATAGGCCAATGTGGATATGTGTCAATGCTTGTGGTTCTGTCGGAGGAATACTAATCCTCTGGGATTCTGTACTTTATGACTTTGATGAATCCGAGCAAGGTGCTTTCTGTTTAGGAGTAAAATTAACTGAAAAAACTCAAAATCTTCAATTGAACCTCAGAGGAATCTATGGTTCGAGTTCATACCGCGGCAAAGTGCAATTTTGGAAAGAATTGGGGGATTTAATGGGAAAGTGGAATGGACCCTGGCTCCTTGTTGTGAATTTCAATGCAATAAGTTTCAGAAACGAGAAACGACCGCAGACCACTGCAATTCACGCCTCTATGAGAAATTTTAATGACTTCATATCTGCTTATGACCTTGAAAAAATTAATTCATTAGAAAAAAGTACACATGGAGCAACATGCAGAACCAACCAGTGCTTTCTAAACTTGACCGATTCCTTGCCACTTAGGATTGGTTGAACCTTTACACAGACACCACACGCATAGTCTTGGGCAAAATCATCTTTGATCACTGGCCCATCCTCCTTGACACCTGACTCAACAAATGGGGTAAAAAACCATTGAGGCTAGAAATACATGGATGTCCGACCAAGTGTTTAAGCTGAACCTGGCCCACTGGTGGAACTCGGAGATTAACGTCATTATGCCGAACAACTTTCTTCACAGAAAACTCTAGCAAGTTAAGAAGCACATTATCAAATGGGTTACACAAAAAAAGGCTAGCGATGAGGCTCAAAAACAACTTCTGAAGTTACAAATCGACGGCTTGGATCATATTGAAGAAGAAAGGTTTCTATCTAAAGAGGAGAGGGAGGACAACCTTGTCGACCAAATTACTCCGTGAAATCACCAATCGGGAGAGCATTTTTTGGAAGCAGCGAGCAAAATATAGAAGGCTATAGGAGGGCGATACAAACACGAGTTTTTCCACATTGTTGCATCAAACAGAAGAAGAATCAACAAGATATACTCAATCTTGATAAATGGGGACCCCATTTCTGACAAATATTGTATCACCCGAAGTATAGTGAATTTCTTCCGAACTCTCTACAATGATGGGCGTGATGCCAAACCGTGCGTTGTCGGGCTTTCTTTCAAAAGGCTTTCTCCTGAAGAATCAAGTGCCATCGAGGCCATTTCCTCAAAGGAAGAAATCGGACTTGTAGTTTCATCAATTCCAAAACACCGAGTGCCAGGCCTAGATGGGTTCAATGGGGAATTGTTTAGAGAAGCATTGACTTTCATGAAGTCAAATATACTAAAATTGTTCAAAGACTTCCGCCGCAATGGCTTGAAATGAAGCTCTTTGGGAGCATCCATTATAACACTCATCCCAAAGAAGAAAGGCGTGGAACAGATTGAAGATTACAAGCTGATAAGCTTGGTTGAAGGTACCTACAAAATCATCTCTAGTGTTCTAGCTTCTAGGCTCAAAAAGATCCTCTCGGGAGTAATCAGCTAGGAGCAATCCGTGTTTATAAAAACGAGAAATTTTGGATTCGGCTATGTCGATACATGAAGCCATCGACCTCTTTAAAAAGCAAGGCACACCAAAGTTCATGTTGAAATTGGACCTGGAGAAGGCGTTCGACAGAGTAAACTGGAGATATTTGAATCTAGTTATGAAAGAAATGGGTGGTTTTGGATTCAAATAGAGAAAATAGATTTACTCATGCATATCAAATTCAAAATTCTCCTTATCAATAAACGAATGAGTCTTTGGTTACTTCTCTAGCACACATGGCTTGGGGCAAAGAGACCCCTATCTCCCCTCTTCAATATAGGGGGAGAAGGCCTGACATCAATTTTTCCAGAAATTACAAGACATTGATAGGCTACAAAATCCTTTTGCAAATGGCCTAACCCTGGTAGTTCAGTTTGCCGATGACACGGTCATCTTCAGTGAAGGATCTTTACAACAAACTAAAAGACGAAAAGTCAACCTCTCTCTACTTGAACTAACCTCGGGTCAGAAAGTCAATTGGTGGAATCAATGTGGATCAGAAAGTGCTCCAAGAGGCGGCGACCGTGCTCGGCTGTCCAATAGTTTCTCTACCAACAATCCACCTTGGGTTACCAGTTTTTCAAGAGAGAACAAAAAGCCTCTAGGACCCAATTATAGAAAAGTTAAAAAGAATAGACATTTGGAAAGGTAAACACCTATCAAAAGTAGGAAGGCTAACACTCTTGAAGGCATGCTTTTTTGGCATCACCACATACAACCTATCCTTTATGTGATGCCCAATGGGTATAGCGAATGAGATGGAAAAGCTGATGCGGAATTTCTTATGGAGAGGCCACAACAACGCCTTCAAGCACCACTCTGTGAGGTGGGAGAAACTTTGCCTTCCGAAGCAGATGGGAGGTCTATGCATAAGAAGAATTGTGAATTTCATCTAGGCCTTCCTAAACTGACTCAGACTATTTTCTCCGTGTAACTATATATGTACATGTGAAACACATAATCAAAACACAAGAATTACATTCATTACACCCCCCCTCCTTCTGCTGGGCCTCTCTCCTCAGGATTAAACTCAACATCCCTAATGGCGACTGGATACTGGGGTGGCACCCCTCCCCTTGTGAACTGCTTTCAGAGGTAAGATAAGATCCCTTCCTAGGAAGGGGAATAAAACAAAGCTATGGCATGACACTTGGCTATCGGATCAACCCTTAAATTGGTATACCCAAGCCTATTTAATGTCACTTGTATTCCTCAAGTAACAGTCCACGGCTTGATTCAGCCATGGCAAAATGGATCGATATCCTGGGATAACCTCTAGAGTAGAGAATTGGGAGATAATGTAGCTATTGAATTATTGCAGCTCAAAAATCGAGCCTTGGATCTTTTCTTTGATACATCGATGGAGGACAAGGCAGACAAGTGCAACTGGCGAATTAAGTGTAAATCAGCTTACCTATCATTAAAATCAACCCCTCGCCGAAATTTTTCCTCTGGACCGCCCTCCATGGAAACTTACCAACTAGAGAAAACCTTGCAAGAAAAGGCAAGACATTACCCTTAGTCTCCTGCCCTGTATGTGACAGCTCAATGGAATCTGAGGGTCATATTCTGTTGCACTGCTCCTATGCTTAGCAGTTATGGGATTTTTTTCTAGACATTATTCGACATTGCATATCCACATGCTCAGGAGCTTCCATCTTCACTTGAGTTCTGGAAAACCTCAAACCGTTAGAGGAAGGGGAAGGTTATGCTGGGGTCATGCACCATATACGTATCATAGAATCTATGGGAGCAAAGAAATAGAAGGCTCTTCAAGTACGAGGCAGATCAATTAGCTCACTTGGCCAACTAGATTTTCAGTAAATCAATCTTATGGTCCTCTGCTCTGCTCCAAAATTTTCTAATCTGGGGGGAACCAATCTCCGAGCCTCTTGGACGATGATAGCCAGACTCTCTACAGTTGTGGCATCACCATCATTAACAGCTTGGTCACCACCTATCTCTGGCGTCCTTTATTTAAATGTTGACAGATCCTCCCGAGGCAATCTGGGCCTGGCGGATATAGGAGGATTCATAAGGGACCAGGATGGGAGAACTCTCTTGTCTTTCGTGGGACCCTTGCATCCAACAACTCTACAGAGGTGGAAACAAGAGCACTACTTCAAGGACTGAAGCTCTTCTCGTCAAGATTTTAGGGGCAATCTTGAAATCGAAAGTGACTACTCTAATGTCGTCAAATGGTATAATCAGAAATCTGATCCGCCCTGGAGACTGGCAGTTTTCTTTAGAGAATTATGTTCACTAGAATTGTAAGTGGAACCACGTTCCATGCTCAGCCAACTCTATGGATGATAGCTTAGCCTGGGAGGGAGTGTCCCTCTCGCACCTGCTAATCAGGGATTATAGCGACTACGGGTAGACGTGTATTTTGTAACCTCTAGAATTCTGATTAAATGAATTGAACATTAACCTCTTAAAAAAAAAAAACAAAAAAACGAAGCCGAAAAAATGAAACACTAAATGTGGACCATTGAAAATAACCATTAAAATATTATATATAATTTAAGACAAAAGGGAAGAGTAGAATGCTCCATGTGGCTTTATGCAGGTGCGGGCTGATTCCTTGTCTAAATTAATTGCGGTTTCTGAAGCCCCCGATTCATGTCATTTAAACAGAAAATTTGCAGCTATCATCCACCAACCATTCTTTCAAATATTCATGTAACTACTCATCTCTTTGCATTTTCTCTCTTCAAATCATAAGAACCAGTTTGACGTTTACGTGTTCCCAGACTACGTTAAAATAGCCAAGCCTAAACTTCAATAACTTTCTAGTTACGTACATTACATTTATGAGTATGTTTTCTGCCATTAAAATAATGGGCGGCGGCCGTGCGCCAGCAGCAGGGCGGCGGCCGTGCGCCGATGCAGGGGCGGCGGCCGGCGCGGGTGCAGGCGGCGGGCGGCGCCCGGCGCGGCGGCGGCGGCCGTGCGCGCGGTGCGGCGGGCGCCGTGCGCCCGGTGCAGGCGGCCGCCGCGCGCGATGCAGGGCGGCCGCCGTGCGCCTGTGCAGCAGGGCGGCCGCCGCGGCGCCTGTCCAGCGCGGCCGCCCGGCGCCAGTCCAGCAGCGGCCGCCGCGCGCCAGTCAGCAGCGGCGCCGCCGTGCGCCAGTCCAGCGTGGCCGCCGCGGCGCCAGTCCAGCGCGGCCGCCCGGCGCCAGTCCAGCCGCGCCCGTGTGCCAGTCCAGCGTGGTATAGCATTATTGTACGTTTATTTTCCATTTGCTCTCCACGTTCATCATGAGCTAGCTAGCCCCTTAATAGAAAGCACAATTTTCATACAAGTGCTATCTACAAACCAGGATAAAAATCTCTGTGAAATTTTTTTTCATTCAAGTACTTCAAGCTTAAATTGTTTTTTATTGGGATTCTTGATACCAATACATTGAGGTCTTTATATAACCTAAAGACCCCAACCCCTTTTGCTTCAAAATCCGTGTGGAACTAAAGTTCATTTTTTTTTTGCCAAAACATAACAATTTTCACCTTGGCGAGATAATAGAAACTCCATAGCAGATAATATAACCATTGTCTGCACTAATAATCATAATTCTCAAACCAGAGAACTATATCACTACTCCACCCTATGAGCAGACACACTTAAAATCCACGCATTTTAAGAATTTTCTTTTTGAAAACATGTCGAAAAAACCCTGTTGAAATTCTATGGTTCAATTTCCACTGTTTTGGCTTTCCTGGAAGTGCATTAGCCATCGACATATTTTCTTCTACCATACCCCTTGCATCATGCCAAACCAATGCCAGTGTGCAAACTCGTGGATCTGCTAACAGAACACATCCTCTTCCATGGCAAAGTGAAAATACTATGAGGATGAATCTTCTCACTCTTCAAGCGATATCACTCTCTCCTATGCAGAGAGCCCTTTATTGAACTAGCTCTATCTTTACAGTTGTTTTTCTTGTGTTCAGTTTTTCCTCACCCCAAACAAACCCCCCTTATTCATCGAGTTCTCGTTCACTCCCATGCTAGCTACCACTACTGAATGTTCGGTTGAAGCACACCCTTCACTCTTCAACTTTCTCTTCTTTGGTAGGAGTTTCACGGATTTTTTGCAAAATTCAAATACTCTTGCCCATACATCAAGATTGACTTCATATGCTCATAGGAAGATGGAAGAGACAAGATGAGCCTCAACGCCTTATCCTTATCTTTGATTACAACTCCAATAGCTTCTAGTTCAAAGATGATACCATTGAGAACACTCAAGTGATTTGAGATTTTTGCATCTTTATCCCTCTGCAAAGTGTGAAATTACTCCTTCAGGTACAATCGATTTCAGATGTTCTTCGCTTGATACAATGCTTCAAGTTTCTCCCGAGGCTCCTTGACCATTAAAATCTCATGCACGTTTGTAAGAATATTCTTAGCGAAACGCAAACGTATTACACTTGCTGACCTCAAATCTATATCATCGCTCATACTGGACTTGTAAAAATCTTTTGCTAGAATCATAGGCATCTTCGGAACGACCAGACCCTGGTTTCCCCTTCAAAATCTTGTGCAGCCTAGATTGTATCAACACATCCTTAACTTGAACTTGCAACAAACCAGAGATGATTCTTCTGACAAATTTCACGGATTTAAAAACTTTGACTTCTCTGCTTCGCCTCTTAGCTTGAAAAGGCGTGCAATTTTGTAAGCAATGCCCGCAATACAAACTTCCACCTAAATGCACCACAATATATGCTTCAAACTTTGCGTTGTGATATCCCTTGTTTGAAAATTAAATCCCACATTTACCCCTATGATCGAACAGCTAACTAAGAAATTAAAGAAAATAAAAACAATCAACAAAACACAAGATGGAAGGAAATATACTACGTGAAAAATTGTAACAATCACACAACTTTCTCTCCCTATCTCCAATACTCCCAAAGTCTTACAAAGTTTTCCCTTTCCTCAACTCACACCAAACTCTCACGAAAAAAAAATTTCTAGAGTCAAGTACTCAAGCTTAAAGTGTTTTGACCGGGTTTTTTGAAACTAATGCCTTGAGGTCTTTATATAGCCTAAAGACCATGTGAGACTAAAGTTTTCCTTGGCTTCAGATTCCATGTGAGACTAAAGTTCCTTTTATTTTTTCAAAACGTAACAATTCTATATTATGGACCAAAAAAAGAATGATAAAAAGGACGCGGCTAGTGTAGTTTCATCTATTTAAGCATTTGTGTGTCCTCTCTTCTCCTACCTCACTCAAGTTTTTTTCCCTCTGCCACCATTATGGCGGCTAGAAGAATTCTTTTGATATTGGTCATGTATTGGTTTGCCTTTTCAGCTTCCTTTAACAATACTTGAAGGAGTTTATTAAATTTCAATGCGACTTCACAATCAGCTAGAGAGAGTCAATCCCGCTTATGTAGCTTCTAGAATAGCTTTCATTCATGACTACCTTGTTTTGCTGTAATATTTCACATTTACACACCACATTTAATCGGTTTAATTTGTTTTCTGTAGTGAATTCATCTATATTTGATTATGACGCTGAATTCCCTTAGTTAGAGACACTCAATCCCATCTACTATCTAAACTGTGCCCTTTAAGGAGACTTTTATATCTCTTTTTGAGAGGTGAAATTTTGAAGTCCTTGAATTCCCCTTTTATAGTGGAATTTTTGCAAAGAAAATTGATATCAATACTTCATGATTTTACTTTGAGGTTTTACATTGTGATGTGGCTTCATAGTTGGCAGTCTAGGTAAGAGAAAATCTAGGGTTTATGGTTTACCCATAGAATAGGTAGATAATATTTTATTAAAAAAATAAATCTTGTAGATTTTATCTTTGAGTTTATCACTTACTTGGACTGCAATGTGGACGCCACATTAGGATGTGAAGTCTTGGAAGTAAAAAGCCGCAGTACTTATATTTAATAAAATGAATGTGGATGCCATATCACTGTTTTTTGCAAATGAATGTCTAATATTAGTATAAATATTTTAATTTATTTATATTGAAATTTTTTAGATTTTATACATTATTAATTTATGTATGAATACGGGAATGTTATACCTATATTTAGAATAGTATAAACCTTAATGGGTTTAAAAAATTTTTAATTTTTACATTATCATATTAATAATTTGAAATTTATTTTCTTTTTAAATAAATAAGTACTTGACAAATTCTCAATTTTATGCCATGTTTCTAAAATGAGTGGTGATATCCCTACTACCAAATTTTACAGTGAGGGTTTACAGCATGACATGACAACCTCGTTGGTAGTCCAAATAAGAGATAAAGTTGGAACTATCTACCTTTTCTTTAGGTAAGCCTAAACCCTAGACCTTATCTGGACTACTAACTAAGCTACCTGCTGGACAACTACATGAGGATGTAATAACTCACAATACTGAAATCATTTTTCTTCTAAAATCAAAAGGATGATCAAATCGGTAAAAAGTCTATTTGGCCAACCCCGATTAAACCAGATTTGACCAACAATTGAACTCTAATATGACTTTTAACTAAAAATATGTAGTATATTATTTTTCTATATTTTCACACAAATGAGTTGATGTGTTGTGTTGGTCGGAGGGCCCGCTTGTAACTTTTAAAGGCATTGGGTTCAAAAATCGAAATCATGACAGATGTTCCTTGGGCCTATGGATTTTATTTGGAGTTACGTCTGGCCCCTCAAAATTTTACCAAAACATAAAACATTCCCCTGGTTAGTTATGTTAGACAAGCATCCAATTCTTTTGATGGCCTAAAGACCGAGGCTTCATAGTACATGTTGTGTTTGTCCAATGATGTCTTTCTACATTGTAACTTTGCAAAAATTGCATGGAGTCTAATAGAATCACGTACTACCTTGAAACCACTTGAAACAAACTTAAGATCTTTTTTTGTCCTGGTCTTTACCTCGTACGGTACTAAACATCTCCCTCGAACCTACCTGTTCGTTGCTATAACTACCTTGAAACCACTTGAAAATGGTCCAAAAACACAAACTGGTCATGCACACAAAAAGAAAAAAGAATAAACATTACTTGGATGCCACCCATACCCTGAAAACGAATTTTGACGGCTCTGCATCCCTAGAGTCTAAACTGCCTGCTGGAAGTGGGGCAATAATCCAGGATGATAGTGATACTTGCTGGCCACCTCTCTCTCATGTGTCTTACTATGAAATTTTTCCCCACCAAACCCTTGCTTATTAAGGAGACTCTCAGATTGTCATTCACATGATTCAGGGACAGAAAAAGCGCCATTGGAAGCTAGCTCACGAGGCTGATGCTTGCTGCAGGCTACTGAATACTCTACCACAAGGCAAAACTACAACATCAATTTAGGGAGGCGAATAGTATTGCTGATCTTCTCGCCATACAAGGCAACATTTTGGCGGGGAGAGGGGATAGCTCTACCCACTTTTGGAAATATAGGACAGCATTTTTTTCTAAACAACTACTGTTAGAAGAATGCTCAAGGGCCACAATGGTTGTATTCTCGGATGACTGTACTTATATTGGCTCCCTGGATGATATACATTCTCTTCCCATGATATAAATATAAGTACGTTTTGTTTTCAGATAAAAGAATCCTACTGCTACATGCGTGAAGCGGACCTGGTTTGGTTGGATCAGTTCGAGGGTTGGACCAACTACCCGGCCGGTTTCTTGTCGCGGCTGGAGGAAGAAAACCGGTTCTAGCTTTTATAAGAATTGGAATGGTCTCCTCTTTCGGTTCAACCCGGGTGAATCAGCTGGTCTGACCCGGTTTTCAAAACACTAATTTTCGGTATGAAAACAATATTTAAAATATTTATTTTTACATATTAAGATTTCAATAATTTAAAATTTTTAATATAGATTTATCCTTAATTGTATACCTGTCTCCTAGATTCCTAATCTTTTATACTAACAAAATAATTGAGAATCTCGATAAATGGATTTTCCCTAGTTGCAACCCGGATGGATCTGTCCCAATTAACTTAATTAAGCTCACTCTTGCTATATATTCTTGATGTGCTCATAATTTGACATTATGCTTGTACGTTAATGTATCCTAATTATTTCTCGGCAGATATACCTGCTATGGCATTAATTCTCCATCAAATAATTATATCATCTCTCCTTCCTGATAATATAGATGTATGAAACTTTCATCTAATTTTATTTTTTCATACTTCTTCACTTGTCCTGTAGTTAAGGTAGACTTTACGACTCAAGTCTGAAAGCAGTGGATGACATTTGTCAGTGGCGTAAGATTACCTATTTGTATGAAAATTGAGAATTGACCCTATCCCACTCGCTTGAAGGAGAATAAACAAACTTTTTGAACTTTGGCGGTGTGCTTTAGTTTGGGTTAACTTAAAAAATGGTTAGAAGTTAAACTAAAAATTTTCTAGTATTATTATCTACTTAATATTTTTATGATATAAAATTTTGTATTTGATTTTATTGGTCTTCTCCGGTTAAACCCATATAGGTTATAAGATAAACAAAAAAATATCCTAGTTCTAGTTTTAAGCAGACACTGGGAGGATTCACAAATTAACACTAAAATAAACTATAAAGCCCTCGTTCTCTTTTATTTCTATTATGGCAGTTTTCAATTTGATAATGCATGAAACTTTACTTTACTTTGTTATTAGATTCAATTGTTCTTTGACCATGTCACAACTAATGGGCTGGACTCCTTTGTGGTAATCAACGAAGAAGGTAAACCAGTAAGTGGCGGATCAGGTTATGTAGTACCGGAGAGTGGACTATCCGTGGGCAGTGGGAAAAGATTTAAGCAGAGGCTTAAGTACCTGGAGTTTTACGTGAGTAAATAAGAGAGCCGAGGGGTTTAGAGAGTGTAGAAAATATTCTGTCTTTCTATTGTTCTATTTGTACCGGAGAGTGGCTCTCTTGAAACAGCCATCTATCCTGTTCTCTCTGTAAATTCGACATTACTATCAATCAATACCAAATTCCTATCAGAATTCATCATTCCCAATCTCTATTTCTCTCTTCTTTCCATTATGCCTCTCTGTTAGTTGTTTGTTGTAGATATTTGTCATCTTCCTTTCCAATAATATAACTCTAAATCTCGATCTTAATTAAAATATTTCTGATCTTTTATAAAAGTTATATTGTTCACAGTTCAATATGCCTCTCTTCCATTATAAATCATTTTTACAAGAATATCTGACTGTGTTGATGTACGTAAGAAGGCTGTTATTCACTCAAGAATTTCACCATATTCTATGACACTATTTTAATTTGCTGATATCTCGGTTACATCATATAACTTAGTTTTATAGTTCTTATAACAAGGGAACCCCTACTGATAGTGTAAAAGAGTTAGGTATTGAGGCTGCCCGGATGTATCGATCCCAATTAATTATAACTTAATTAAGCTCCCTCGTGCTATATATATATATATATATATATATATATATATATATATGGTTTGATTGATAAAAGAAACAGTCGCTGTGCTAGCTAGACTAAGTAATATCATGGAAACGGTCTCTGAAATTTTGTGGAGTAAATCAACATGACAAAAATAAATCCAGTATATGGGAACATTCAATATATTCTATAGATATCGTTAAATTTGACCTTATTTGTTACAATCCACGACAATTAAGGGCTTAATTTCTCTAGTTCCTAAATAAAAAGTTTTTCCAACCAGATATTGGAAAAGTCAAGAGAAGATGAAATGGAAGGTAAATATTCTCTAAATTGTGACACTTAATATGATAAATGTATCAATATAATGGAGAGATTTTCTTTTTCCTCTATTGACAATATACAATTAGATAGCGATCTTGTTTGAGAACTTAGCTGTTACCAGCATGCATGCGATCGATATTATCCCCACCAAAAATAAACAAGGAATTACCTTAAGTGCTTTTACTTAATTTGATTGTTCTCTATGCGTAATTTGCTTTTTTGATTTTAATTATAATTATCGTACGTACCCCTATACATAAATGAACCTATTAAAGGAAGGGGATTGCATGCGTTAAACCCCCATTATGTTATAACCAGGCGACTGTATAAGGAAATATCAAAAGAGAATCCGCCGATCATTGGCCCTCCAAGCAGATTAAGAAAGAAGAGAAGATTTATGCCAAAAACATTCAGTCAATTCATTATTACCAGTAAAAGAATGATGGAAAGGACACCAGTGGAGTTTCAACTATTTAAGCATCTTCGTCCTTTGCTCTCCTAACTAGCTCAAGATTTCCTATCCTTTGCCACCATGGCCACTGCAAGAAAATTTCTTTTGATAATGGTCACGTATTGGTTTGCCGTTTCAGCTTCTTTCAGCTGTGCAAGGAGTTTATCGAGCTCCAATGCCACTCCGCAATCAGCTGGAGACAGTCGATCCCGCGTATGTAACTTCCAAATTAGCTTTCATTCATGACTACTCTGCTCTGCTGTAATATTTCACATTTATGCAACACATTTCATTGGTTTTCCGTAGTCAGTATCTATTCGCACCAAACCGGGTGAATTCATAGGAGTTGAGGCATCCATCAACGTGTGGAACCTCTCCCTCAGTGATTCACAGTACAGCTCTTCAAGTCTAACAATCTTTCATGGATACGGCGTTCCTGGCTCTAAACTCTATGTCATTCAAGCTGGATGGATGGTATATATATGAATTAAAACCAAATTCTTACTAATATATCATTGATAATGCCCTGATTTTGTTTTTGTTTCTTTAATTTCTGATCAACATTCTTTATTGTTTTTAATATATCACAGGTGAACAAACGGGCCTTCGGCGACTACGTACCTCGGCTGTTTGCGCACTGGAGTGTAATTTTACTCTGCATCATTCCTCTTTCATTACAAGTTTCATTTTTTGTTTTTATTTCCTGATTTAGTTTCATGATCTAAATTCTGTCTCCAGACCGATGGTGAGCACGACAATGGTTGCCTGAACCTCGAATGCCAAGGTTTTGTTCAACTTAGCCATTATGTATTTTTAGGGGGGAAACTCTTTACTAGAAGCTCTGAATTTGGAGGCACCCAAACAGAAGTTAATGTTTCGATTTCTCTGGTACAAGACCATCTTGTCATGAATTAATTAACGAAATGATTACTCATGCCCACTTGTTATATTTTTCCAGTTTACTTATATATCTACCTGATGATCAACTGCAGAGAGATGGGTCGTGGTGGCTTCAGGTGGATAACGATAATGTGGGTTTCTGGCCCGCTTCGCTTTTCAATAACGAGATGAAATACGGTAATGTAGTTCAATGGGGAGGGGATGTGTTCAACGGAGATCCCATCAAGAGCTTCCCTCCCATGGGCAGTGGCCATTTCCCTAAGGAAGGGGAATTTAAGGTGTCTTCGTATATGAGACAATTGAAAGTTTTGAACAGAGAGTTAAAAAATGTAGACGCTCCAGCAGGCGATGGTGTTGTGCGCACTAATGAAGCACCAACATGCTACGGCTTGAACGATCATGGAAATGAGGGTAGTTGGGGCAGATATTTTTACTTCGGAGGACCTGGTGGCAAGTGCTAGACCCTGTTTTTTTAAGTGCTGGCGATTGGGTTGAGTTATGACTTGGTAAATGTTTGTTTTGGATTTATATATTTAAATAAAAAGCGTAGGGTCTGCTCTTCATCGGACCGATTATTAAACGGTACAAAATGGTAATAAAATATTATTATCCGTTTGCTGTTTTACCGTTTACTATTTTTCCGATTAACGAACAGAATGGAAATATAAATAGCTCTTCTAAATCCGTTCTATCGTTCTACCGTTTAATTATGGGTGATATGGTAAATTTATTAATTTTTTCATTTTTAAATTTAAATATGTTCCTAATTGATTAATTTGCTAATTTTTTTATAACAAGTCCACTTCACAATGAAACCTTGTCCTTGGTCCTTATATGATTGAACATTCCAAGTAGGTAAGTTGTAGAAATATAAATCAAATACATTTTAAAAGATTTTTTATTCCTAATAAATCATATTAAATTAATGACATTAAGTTTCACAACTTGTAATTAAATTCATCTAAGTAAATATCCTAAAGTAAAGTGTAAAAATATTTCCTAGTTAAAAAGTAATATTCTTTTACAGCAAACATAAGCAATTCAAGAGAAATAAAATCTGAGATTTTACTAGCATACACTAAAACAAAGAGCCTCAAGGCCTCATTTTTTTATTTTTCTAAGATTTATATTGAAATTTTACAACTCATTTAAAACTTCTTAATCATCCATAGGAACCGCAAGGCAAATCCCAAACCGGGTTCGACACATTACCTAAAACAATGATTTGGTTGACCCGGGCAGCGACTTTAGACCATGTCAATCTGACACTTTTTGGCAATTGAAAACAACTTTAAACCCTAATTTCCTTGTCGGTCTGAAATAGAACCGGCGCTCCATATGGTGCTTGGAAGGCCGAATGAATCCAGTTTCCAGCAACTCACCTAATTGCTTTTTCAGCTCGTCCAACTCCTTAGGTGCCATGCAATATGACGCCTTGGCTTGCAGTTTGCTGCCCCAGCTCAATGGCATGATCCACGCCTCTTCTTGGGGGAAGTTGGGGCGGCAACTCCTTAGGCACGACATCTTTGAACACTTCCAGAACTTCAACGACCTCCTTTGGTGCTGGAGTTGAGTACCCTTCCTTGTCTTCCACTAGAGCTGCAACATAAGTAAGATCCCCTTGCTTAAGACCATGCTTAAGCTATGGGGCGGTTAACATTACATAATTTCCTTTTCCATCATTTACTTGTGACTCAGAAAGTGTACAAGGCCCACCCTCATCAAGGATCCCTATAAGCCCCAAATTTGGCATTACAAATGCCTTACAATTGTTCATAAAATCCATCCACAAAATTACATTGAAATCATCCATTGGAACAACAATAAAATCAAGAGTTCCTACCCATTTGCCCAAGGTAACATGGACGTTTTTAGAAACACCAACCACTACCTTGACTGCTGAATTTATAGCTTTAATCTGGCTGTTGTCCGGTTCTAACTTCAATTTTAGACATCTTGGCTCCTCCTCTTAGATGAAGTTATGAGTTGCCCCCATATCTACCATAACCTTCGCCTTATTACCATCCAGTGATAAATCAAGATAAATTAGATTTTGTTTAGGCCTTACTGATTGAGTAGAAGTCTTAGCACTACATGTTCTTACGGAATTGAGTAATGCTATGGAACCCATACGTGGCTCTCCCCTATTGTATTTTCCATCTCCTTCCCCAACAAGAGTATTCAACACTTTTTACTTTTGGGCAGTCCTTAGCAAAATGTTCACCTTCACAAATAAAACATCTGATTTTTCTAAAGGACTTACGTTTTTCACCTTTCTTCTTGTTGTCATCAAATTTGAAGTTTGTATTCTTCTTGGGTCTCTTCTCAAACTTCTTTATCTTTTCTTGATCTTTCTAGTCCTTTGCGCCATTGGAGTTTTTAGAAACCACCTCCTTGGTCTTCCTTTCATACTTCGTCAGCCTCTCAGCCGTGGACAAAGCTGAGGCCAAAGTCTTCACTTCCCGCCTCCTCAGTTCTTGCTCCGCCCAAGGTTTCAAACCAGCAAGAAAAGAAAAAAGTCTGTCCCGATCAAACATATCCGAAATGCACAACATTAGAGAAGTAAACTTTTGTACATACTCTCTAATGGTGCCTTCTTGTTTCAAGGTTCTCAACTCCTTTCGAGCATGATATTCCACATCCTCTGGAAAAAATTGCGACTTTAACTCTTTGAAATCCTCCCACGTTCTTACGGTTGAGGTGCCCGATTCCCCATCAGTAGCCCTTCTCCTCCACAAAAGAACAACATCATCGACAAAAAACATAGAAGCGGTGCTTACCTTTTGCTCCTCATCCGTGTGTTTGGCCGAATGGAAATACTGCTTTACTTGCCATAATAAGTCAATGATTTTGGGGTCTCTTACCCCATTGAAAGGTTTGGGTTCAAGTACCTTGATCTTAGTTGCTGCACCATTCGTGCTTACACTTCCATTAGCTACAACACGTTCCAACAATGCAAGTCTCGTCCGTAATTCGTCCATCTCGTTCCTCACCTCATCTAGGTCTGCTCGAAACACCGTCATGGCACTATGGACGTTTTCCTCCAACACTTGAACTACTTCTGGACTCCCATCTCCAGAATTAAGGTTCTTATAAATATGTTCTTCTAATCCCAACCAGCTCGCTTCCACCTTGTCCATTCTGTCCTCAAGAGAAGAAAAACGAACTCCAATTTATGTCCTCAATAAAGTACCGAGCAAGGCAGTTGCCAAAACCACTTATGAGCTTTGGACAGGGAAAAAGCCCAGTATTAGGCATTTGCACATTTGGGGTTGTCCAGTTGAAGCACGACCTTATTGGCCTCATGAAAGAAAACTGGACTCCAGAATGATAAGCTGTTATTTTGTTAGTTATGCTGAACGCTCTCGAGGATTTAAATTTTACGATCCCACATTAAGATCGTTTTTTGAAACGGGAAATACGAAATTTTTTGAGGATGATGAGTTTGGGGGAGAAGAAAATATAAGGAATGTTGTCTTTGAAGAAGAATTTGCTATTGAAGGTGATCAGGTATTAATACCTCTCACTGTTCCTGACATCCCCTCATCGTTCCTGACATTGATCCTATACAAGACAACGTTAATATTCCTCCTTACGTACCACTTATAGAACAACCTCAACAACCTCAAGAATTGCCATTAAGGCGATCCACTAGAGAGAGGAGAAGTGCGATATCTGATGATTATATCGTTTTTCTCCAAGAACATGAGGATGGAATAGGTTTAACAGATGATGATCCAATCAACTTCTGTCAAGTCATTCGTAGTTCTATCTCTCATAATTGGATTGATGCCATGAAGGATGAGTTGAAGTTTATGAAAGACAATGACATTTGGAATCTCGTCGAATTGCCAGAAGGAAAGAAACCCATTGGTTGTAAATGGATATATGGCCTGTCTAGTCGCTGAAGGTTTTACTCAAAAGGAAGGCATTGATTACAAATAAAATTTCTCTCTAGTATCATTGAAAGAGGTTTTTTAGAATAATAATGACGCTAGTAGCTTATTTTGATTTAGAGGTACATCAGATGGATGTCAAAGCTGCGTTTCTTAATGGAGACATTGAATAAACTATTATCATGGCTTAACCAGAAAATTTTGTATTGGGTGATCCAAAATCTATGATTTGCAAACTAAAGAAATCCATTTATAGTCTCAAACAAGTTTCTCGTCAATGGTATCACAAGTTCAGTTGGAGTAAATACATTTTTTGGTCATATATGTCGATGATATTCTACTTGCTAGCAGCGATATAGGCTTATTGCACAAAACAAAAAGATTTTTAACGACGAATTTCAAGATGAAAGATCTTGGTGACGCCTCTTTTGTATTAGGAATTCAAATACTAAGAGATCGTTTTCTAGGTATCCTTAGATTATCACAAAAGAGCTATATCGATAAAGTGTTAAATAGATTCGGCATGAAAGATAGTAAACCAGGTGACACTCCTGTTGCAAAAGGAGATAAATTTAGTCTCAAACACTGTCCATACAATGATCTTGAAATGAAGGAAATGCAAAAGATGCCCTATGCATCAGTGGTAGGGAGTCTGATGTATGCTCAAGTTTGTGCACATCCTGACATAGCATTTATCGTGGGAGTTTTGGGCAGATATATGAGTAATCTAGGCATGAAGCATTGGAAGGCAACAAAGCGTATAATTCGCTATTTGAAGAGAACGACAGAATACATACTCACTCATCAGAGATCTGACAGTTTAGAGATCATCGGGTACTTTGACTCTGATTTTGCGGGATGTCAAAACAGTAGACGCTCCACTTCTGGTTACATCTATATGTTGGCCGGAGGAGCTATCTCTTAGAAGTCTGCTAAACAAACTCTGATAGCTTCTTCAACCATGGCTGTGGAGTTCATAACATGTTTTGAGGAATCCAATCATGGGATATGGCTGTGAAACCTTGTCACTAATTTATGTGTAGTAGATGGTATTGAAAAACCATTGAAGATATATTGTGACAATAACTCAGCAGTGGTTCATTCCAACAACAATAGAAGCTCAACGAAGTCGAAGTTTATCGACCTCAAGTTTCCAGTTGTCAAGGAAAGAGTTCAGGAGAAACAGATTTCCATAGAACATATAGGGACAAGCTCTATGCTAGCTGATCCACTAAGGGTTTAACACCTAAGGTTTTTCATGAGCATACTGCTCATATGGGTGTTGTTTACGATTATACCTTGGTTTAGTAGGAGTAATTTTTATGTTCTATGTAATGTTTTAAACATTGTAATGTTTGATTATATGCAGAATAAAGTTCATAATTTATGATTCTATTTTGAACTTGTATATGCAATATTTAAATTTAATTTTAGGATTTTGGATTGATCTCATTAAAGAATAAAAGACCAGTTGGAAATAGACAAGTTTGAGATCACATTACATGTAATTTCCATGCTACTCATCCATATATGATTTATGTCATTCCGTATATGGGTATGGTGATCATTGTGGTTTAGTTATGATTATTTATATGACAAAAGTTGCAGTGGTTGAATTACTAATATATGAAATGGACCAGATTGTATTCAAACAGAAATCCAAAGATAAATAGCATATGGATGCGCGCCTAAGGAATTTGAAATACAATTGCTTTTAGAATAGTATGATGTCCAATGGGAGATTGTTAGAAATTTTGTATTTCCTATTATCGACATCACACTGACTGCAATTGTATTAGCTATTTTATAATGGGCTTACACTATGTGATCCAATATGATAAGTCTTTTAGACTTCTGAAATTGATATGGGCTTTATGAGTGGATACCCATATTGGCCCATCAGGGGATAATGGGTACCCTGATGAATCACTATATAAAGGTTGAAGGTTATGGTTCCCAATACACCAAATCATTCACTCTCTATTTTACCCATCTAGATAAGAGAACTTCAGCCCTTTGGGCCTTAAGGGATTTGTTTGAGGAAAACCACAAACCATTGTTCTAAGTTACGTGCCACTGCCACTGTCAAGCCACGAGCTACTGTTCTCAGTTGATTCTTTAATCAATGGATTCGGGTATGTCTTTATCTCGTTTATTTGATAATCTGATAGGACGGATCTATAAAGATATCTATCATTTATCTCTTAACTGGACTGCCAATGAAGACCAACGTCACATTGTAAACCCTCATAGTACAATTAGGCAGTGTACATATCACCGCTCATATGAATATGGACAACTTAAAATGTATGGTAAAAAGAGTGTGCACAAGACTCCATGCTGCGGGAAAAAGGAGTTATCTTTGAGAAGGATGGAATTCTGTTCAACTGTGAGTTTTGCGTCTGTGATAAACGGAGAAATATCAATGCGTATGTCTTCTTGTGATTAATTCAAGAAAAACTCTCCTGGAAACAAAAAGTAAACTCTTTTTTTGTTTCTATGTGGTGAGCAGGTACTGTATAATGGAGCTTAAAATGGTGCCTGTACAGAACCAATTGCATTTGTACTACGAGAAGGGACAAGTCAGTGAGGACCCAGGAGCAGAGGAAAGAGTCAAAGAATGGACTGGGTCAGTTGACGAAACTATTGGAGAGTTTGCTAAGATGTTCGATGGTCTCAATGGTAACAAATTCTAGCCATCGGAACGGGAAAAAGAGTTTCAGAAGAAGCCCTGCAAGTTCTACCCCATCGACATTGTAACTTTCCAAATTCTTCTCACTGGAGAGTAACAATCCCCTTCGTGTTAGACTTTAGGTCTAATAAATAACATAATACATCATGAAAATAGACATATAATATGTATAGGATCCCAATTGTATAAACATTATACAATTATGAACGAATTGAAATAAGAAAGATAACAGGAGCCTACCTTTCATCTTGGAATAGTGATTGAGTTAAAATAGTTCACAACCAAACCTTTTCGAATATGTTTTTACAAGTGATAAGCTTGCTTCCCTTCAGCCAAACTGGGTGTGCATAAGCTGTAGCCTCACTTGTAAGACCATGGAGGATTTATAGATTCCAATGGGTATAACAGTAATGACTCTATTCAATGTGGGACTAATGACCCTTGGGAGGGATACCACTCTTTATTCCCAAAGTGTCCCCAGAGTCAATGTACCCATTAAATCTACCTCTACAAGGGGATGTGCTGGCCATTATTCTCTGTATTGAACGTCCAATGACAAAGTATCTAGAAGTGGGCCCCACACCCATAAGTCATGCTAATATTTATAAATCCATATTTGAAACCATTTTTCCAACAAACTCTCACGTGGTTTCAAAACCATTTTTATAAAATTCTGACTTTCAAAAAACTTTAAAAATCAATTTTGACACATAAAACCATACCATGACCACATGCATTACCTCAAATACTTTAATATACAAGTGTAGTTAACCCAGGCCTACTGGTGACATGTCGTTGCTGCCACAAAATTAAAACTATACTTAACCTCTAAAATAATTCACAACAAAGTATAGGGTAAGAAAGGTTCGATCCACAAGGAGTTTTCTGCATAACATTTAAGATTTATTTTAATAGGAATACATAAATCTTACACGGTTTATGGGAGATCGATAAAAACTTGAAAAATAAAACAAAGAACTATTTATCTATCATATACAATTTACATGCCGCTTTTCACTCCCAATCCCTTGGCTAAAAATGTAATAACTAAAATTTAGTTCTGGTGTTATACTCTTGATAGGTTGACAAAGAAAAGTTCAATAGCTAGACTCCCCCTTAATTTCATATAACTAAAAACAATTGAGCAAAGGTTCTAATAATTCATATTTTAAGCACGAATTTAATCAACCTAAACTAAACTAAACATACCAGTATGTTCAAAATAGTTGGTTTAAATCACGCTTTAGTTGAAATTAAGATCGGAGTGACCTCTCCAAACCGAACTATTTGCCTCTTTTAACCATTTTGTTTACCTTGTGCATAACAAAACGAAAAGTTGTAAATTTAATCAACACACATGAAAGAATCAATTTCTTGTAGATGAAAATTTTATGCACTACAAATTAGTGTAATTTAAATATCAAAAGTACCAACACTAAATTTAATGAAGTCAATCTAAATAATAGCCAAACTATTACAAAAGCCAAGGTACAAGAGATTTTCGAAAGACAAATAAAAAACAAAGCTGGAACAAAGCATAAGAAGTTGGAAAGTAGATTAAGATCAAGAACATTTACCTTTTCAGAGCTTGCAGTGACACATCTCCCAAAGAGTATCGTTTCTCGTCCACAGACAACAAACCAGCTTGTTTCCAATGGGTTCTTCCACTTCTACAACATATCTCAGCCTTTCTCACTCTCTTGCTAGGGAGTGATAAGGGCAACATAATTCTCCCTCTTTCTCTATTCTCCAAAGAAAATTTCTTGCTCCAAGTCTCTGCTTCAAACATATCACAAAATCCCTATTTATAGGTAATTTTTGGACTGTTTTTTTCTTTTTCTTCTTCAATACATCCGTTACTGAATTAATCAACCACTTCTTTGCTTTAATCTCCAAGTTAATGGCCCAAAAACTGCCCTCTCTCTTTATCCTCTACACGATCTCCAAGTGTCTTTCATGTTTCCCCAATTTTTTCTACAACTAATCAGTTCTTTTTCCTCTTTACTGGTTGAATTGAATAAGGGTAGTTGACTGAAAATACGATTTAAGTTAGGGGGCATTTTTGTCATTCAATTTTCTGCCCTTCTTTCTACTTGATTGGGGCTGTCTTTCTGGGATTAATTCGTCCTGGTAGTCATTTCTACTGGGTCATTATTGGGCTGCACTTTCTTGGGTGTGGGCTTCTAAATGTTTCATGCTTTCTTCTTTGGTCTTTCACTTGAACAAGCAGGAGCTTTGAGCTCAATTTCGACCACAACTCGTCCCAATTCTAAGAAAACACAAAAGACAAATGTTGTAGGTTTCTTTGTTAAATTTAAAATGCATCTTCATTCTTTAGAATCTGATCACATAATAAGACGTTATGATCAAAATACGAAAGATAGTTAAATCCTTGAAAAACAACTAATTCCACACCTTTATCAATTAAAAATAAGAAATTAGCCATTCAAAACTTCAACATTGATAAATCTTTGCAAATAAACTCAAATAATGCCCAAAATATAACCAAAGTAATTAAGTTGAAGTGATCAAATTCTGTGAAAAGATGCACTTATCAACCATACAATGTACATCTTAGAAATCTAAGGTTGAGAATAAACCAAATCCATACTTGTCAAATTCAGCGGTCTCCATTCACAACATACTCAAACCTGAACTCAGGGTAAAGTTCTGTAGCAGTTCGAGTATTAGCCACTAAGGTAACTATGCCTAAGCGGTACTATAGGCCTGAATCAATTTAGACGTCCAACCATATCTTCCTATTGAGACCCTTCTGTATTTACGTGCAAGTATATACCTAAAAGGAAAGCTGGACATTAAGGCATTCCACCGTCCATAGCATACTCAATACCTGAAGAGCTCATTGTAAAGCTTTATACCCACATGAGTATTAGCCGTAAAGGAAATTATGCCTACGCAGTCCCATTGGCCTGGACTATTTAAAGACTCAACCGTTACTCCCTATTGAGACCCTCATGTATACACGTACAAATGCATACCTAATAGGGAAGCTGAATCTCAAGGCACACCATGAGTACTCATATAATATCACAAAAGTATATGCATTCATTCAAATTTGTCATTTCATTCCATGGAATATAAAATACAATGTTATGACATTACAAATCAATAAGACCATAATTCATACAAAACAATGTTTACCCACTTGATCTCATAATTACAAACAAATTAAACCCATGTTCCCCACATGGACAGTGAAACTGGTCACGAGAAGACACTTAGTGGATCAGCTAAGTTGTTCTATGAGGCTATTTTGAGAACAACTACTTCCTTCTTCTTTAGCATGTCTCGTATATAGTGGTATTTCCCTTCAATACGCTTAGCCTTGGAGTGACACTTCGGATCTTTTGTTATAGCAATAGCAGATACGTTGTCACAAAAGAGAAGATAGGTCGCTCCACACAGTCTACCACTAGAAGGCTTTGCAAGAATTTGCGAAGATAGACAACCTCCCTTGTAGCCAGGTTCATAGCTACATATTCTGCTTCTAAGGTTGATTGCTCTACAGAGTCTTGCTTCTTGCTTTTCCAAGAAATGGCACCTTCGCCAAACATAAAGATAAATCCAGAAGTTGACTTGCAGGTATCAATGCTTCCTTGATAATCTGAGTTAGAATAACCAATTAATTTCAATTTGTCCGCCTGATACGTCAAAGCATATGACTTAGTTCGTTGCAGATAGTGCATTACCCATTTAACTCCTTCCCAGTGAGTGAAACCTGGATCAACCTGAAACGAGCTAAGAACCCCAACAACATAAGCAAGATCAGGTCTTGTACACATAAGAGCATACATAAAACTCCCCACAGTAGAAGCATATGGATAGTTCGATTTGTCCATCTTATCTTTGAGTTGAGAAGAACAATCCACCTAACTCATCTTTTAGTGCTATCATAAGGTACTTTACCTTGAATACAGTTGGACATATGAAACCGATCCAGAAGAGTGTCTATATACTTCTCTTGAGATAAACTCAATTTTCGCAAAGCCCTATCCCATAGAATTTTAATACCGAGAATATAAGAAGCTTCCCCAAGGTCTTTCATATCAAATGTCTGAAATAACTATGTCTTTATACCTTGGAGTATTTGAATATCATTCCCAGCTAATAAAATATCATCTACATATAAAGTAAGAAAATCAATGCGATCTCCCACTATTTTTATATAAACACAATGATTTTCTGGATTCTGAGTGAATCCATACTCTTTGACCGCTTCATCGAACTTGATATTCCACTATCTTGAAGCTTGTTTCAAACCGTAAATGGATTTTTCCAATTTACACACCTTCGATTCAGTTCCAATGCTAATAAATCCATGAGGTTGATCCATATAAATTTCCTCATCTAAATCTCCATTAAGGAAAGCAGTTTTAACATCCATCTGGAACAACTCGTAGTCATAATATGCGACCAAGGACAAGAGAGTTCGTATAGATTGTATACGTGCAACGGGAGAGAATGTTTCATCATAATCGATCCCAAACTATTGAGTAAAACCCTTGCCAACAAGACGAGCTTTGAATCTTTCAACTTTACCTTCAAAATTTCTCTTTTTATAAAAATCCACTTACACTTAATGGGCTTAACAGTTGAAGGATGATCAACAAGTTTTCAAAGTTTATTTTTATACATGGAGTCCATCTCTTCATCCATTGCCAACTGCCATTTATTAGACTCCACATCAATGAGTGCTTGTTCATAAGTGGCAGGATCAGTAGCATCTTCATTCAACCTTATTATTTCATAAGTTTCTCCAGCATATGTATAAAAATTAGAAGATGATATAAGTTGACTAGGTTTTCTATCTCTAACACTTCTTCGAATATCCATTTGAGTGGAAACCTCTTCATTAGTAGGAGATTCAGAGGAGGACATTTCCACAATTTCTTCCAAGTGGGACTTTGTACCTAGATCTTCATCACAGCCAAATATATCCTCAATGAATTTTACATGTCTACTTTCAATAATTACTTTTTCCTTGGAATCATATAACCTATAACCTTTCTGAATTTTCAGAATACCCAACAAATAAACACCTTCTAGTCTTAACCTTCAAGTTATCCTTAGGATCAAGACTAAAAAATGACCAACACATCCTCATACTTTAAAATGGTTAAGACTAGGAGTTTTTCCTGACCATACCTCATATGGTGTTGTCTCAGTCGACTTTGAAGGCACTCTGTTTAAGACATAGGTAGATGTTAATAGTGCTTCGCCCCAAAAGGATGTTGGCAAAATTGCAAATGCCACCATATTGAACCATCTCCAGTAAAGTTCGGTTTCTCCTTTCAGCTACATCGTTCTGCTCAGGTGTATAAGGTATGCTAAACATATGGATAATACCATTGGACTTGCAAAATTCTGAAAATAACTCTAAACAATACTGTCCACCAGTGTTTTAAAAACAGAACCGACCTGGCCGGTTCGACCGGTTTCAACCGGAACCGGGACTTTGAACGGTTCGGTTTGCTCAAAGACCCAGAAATGGTAAAAAACCGGTTGACAGGCCGGTTTTGAGCGGTTCAACTGCTGAACCAGGAATCGGACCGGACCGATTGAACCGGTCTACTTACCTTTTTAGTACTTTCATAGTTTTTTTGTATTTTTAATCTTTTTTTTATATAGAAATCTTATTATGTATTTTTTAATGAGAAACAATTCATATTGGTTGAACCTGGTTGATCCGGTTGAACCAGAATCGAAAGCTCCACCGGTTCGATCACGGGTTCGGTTTTTAAAACTTTGTTCTCCACCTCTGTCAGAGTGCAAAGTTTAGATTTTCTTTCCTGTGGCATTTCCTACTTCCAATTTGAATATCTTGAAATAATCTAAGGCATCATTTTTCCTTCGAAGTAAATATACTCATCCATATCTTGAAAAATCATCAATAAATGTGATAAATAAGAATGAGCATTTCCAGTATTCACATTCATAGGTCCACATTTATCCGAGTGAATAATCTCTAAAATATTAGAACTCCTTAAGCCTTTGTATGGAAAGGGCATTTTCGTCATTTTGCCATAAATACAGCATTCACATGAAGGAAAATCTTTCTGCGACAAATTCTGTAATAATTTTTGAATCACAAGTTTAAATATCCTATACTTGTTTATATGCCCGTAGATGCCACAAGTATAATTAATTCTCCTTTATATCCGAAGAAGTAGAAATATTAAACACCATATTTCCACTAAGTTGCAATTGACATAAATCAGAATTCCGAGAACCTCTCAAAATAACATTGTCATCTTGTAGCATAAGAAACTTTCTATTTCCAAAATAAAAGGTAAATCCAAGTTTTTCAAGACAAGATACAAATAATAGACTTCTCCTCATAGAAGGAGCTTAAAGACAATCTACTAAATCAAAAAATTTTATTATCGACAAGCTTTAGTTAGTATGTTCCTACGCCTTCCATAACGGCTTTTTCATCGTTTCCCATGTAAATAAAACTTGCACTTTCATCAATCTTTCTTAGCTCTTTGAAAACTTGCAACTCATTTGATACAACAATTGCACCAGAATCATCCCACCAACTAATAGGTTGTATATAAATAGTACAAATTTCAAGAGATAAAGAGTTGCTATTTTTCCCTTTGTCCCTCCTGTATCATTTGTCTCTTAGTCTGGCTATCAATATTGTTTACCAATTCAGAAATCGTCCACTTCGTCTTGGATAGAGAGTAAATATTTTGAATATATTTTAAAGATTTTGGTAAAGAGTTCACAATGGTGACTACCTTAGTTTCTCCATCCATTGGTCTACCATGATACCGCAACTCATCTCCCATAGCAAACATGACATTTACATACTTTCTCACTTCAACGTTTTCCTCACACTTGGTATGAGTAAATTTTTTCCATAAATTATTGATGTGAGTAGACAATTTCTTCCCATACTTAACCTCAAGCTGGTCAAGAATCTCTTTTGCAGTAGGGACATTAAAATAAGTTATCAAGAGACTTTCACTAAGAGAATCAAGAATATGTAACCTAGAAATTTGATTTGCATCATCCCATTGCCTGAATTTCCTAAGGTCCTTCTTATACTATTTCATATTGTTGGGGTAGATCACTCGGGAAGGTCTCTGAGGAAGAGTATCCACTTTGATAATTTTATCAAATCTGTAGCCTCATAAAATCAATTCAACCTGTTGTGACCATTTCACATAATTTGTTCCATCAAGTACGTTTTTCTTTAAGGACTTAGTAAACGAATGACCACTACTTGATGTTCCTATTATCCTGGAAATATTTCAATATTTTGGGAGAACACACATAATAATACAATCATCTCAATCATCTAGTACTCCTACTTACCCTCTGGGGATTCAAGAAAAACATTAGGCAAATCATTCAATCATCTAGCACCCCCACTTACCCTTTGGGGATTCATGTGAGATACTAGGCAAATCATTCAACAAATAATGAACAAACAGTAATATCTCACACAAACAAACAAACAAATTAATTTATACTTACCCTTTGGGGATTCATATAAATTAATTTGTAATATACTAATTAAATTATACAACTCGAATTACCCTTTGGGGATTTTGCTCATTAAATAATAAAATCAGTATAACAATTAATGCAAAATTATTCACAAATAAACACACAAAATTAATTTAATAAATACAATTCGCATAACCCTTTGGGGATTTTGAAAATCATATAATTAAATTAATTTTCATTTTAAAATACATAAATACAGTTAAAGTAATGCAATAAAATTACTAATAAAACATTACAAGAAATTAAAAAAAATTCGGAATGAAAAAACACTTGAAAACACATTCTAGCCCAAATATGCAAAACCTGGTCCGATTCATATTTCTGGGTCATTACTAGCCCGAACCGCATAAATCTTATAGTCCCCTGCAGCTCACAATCCAGCCCTCATCCTGAAGCCCACAGACTGTAGCCCTAAGTTGCAGCCCGTGCCCAGCATATCTCACACGCGAAAGTTGGCCCATACAAAAGCAGGCTCGCGCGAAGGCAGGCCCGTGCGAAAGGCAGGCCAGTAAGAAATGCAGGCCTGTGCGAAAGCAGGCCCGCGCAATGGCCGGCCTGTTCTAAGGCAGGCCCGCACTAAGGCCGGCTCGCATTAGGGCAGGCCCGCGTACCGAACCCACACGTGGCATCAAGCTCGAGAGTATTAGGGTTAGGCCGTTTGCGGCGGCAGAAAACACTTCCAAAAATAATAACTAATTTATATTTAAATAAAAAATCTAAATAATGCAAAACGATTCAGAAAATTATAAACACCTAGAATCTATCTTCATGATACAAGCAGAGGCAAAATCAATTGTATTTGTTAGACTTTTGGTCTAATAAGTAACATAATACATCATGAAATTAGACATATAATATGTATAGGATCCCTATTGCATAAAAATTATACAAATATGATCGAATTGAAATAAGAAAGATAACGGGAGTGTACCTTTCATCTTGGAATAATGATTGATTTCAAGTGGTACACAACCAAACCGTTTTGAATATGTTTTTACAAGTGATAAACTTGCTTCCCTTCAGCCTCACTTGTAAGACCTTAGAGGTTTTATAGATTCCAATAGGTATAGCACTAATGACTATATTCAATGTAGGACTAATGACCCTTGGGAGAGATACAACTCTTTATTCCCAAAGTGTCCCCAGAGTCAATGTACCCTTTAAATCTACCTCTATAGGGGGATGTGCTGGCCATTGTTCTCTGTACTGAACATCCAATGACAAAGTATTGAGAAGTCAGCACCACACCCATAAGTCATCGTAATATTTATAAATCCATATTTGAAATCATTTTTCGTGGGTGGTCACTGCTTGGACTCTCAAGTTGCAAATTTCATGAAAATCCTCTGCGGTCAAGAGATCTATAGGTCCATTGTTTGGTTCAACTTTTCTGGTTTGTTCTGCTTTTGTTAAGTACCACTACTTAATTGGCAAGCTTTACACAAGTATACAATGACGGAGATGGCGATTGATATTATCCCAGAGTTTCCCATGGGAATGCTTTCAGATGTTCATCTGAGCATCTTGTAGAATTGACAGAAAAATCAATTCCTTTTTACTCACACGTCGGAGATCCATTTTGCAGGCGAGGAAGCTCTTGTAGAATTCACAGAGAAGATGAAATCTGCGAAGGATGGAGGTCCGAAGGGAGATGCTATGTGGGCGGAATTCAGTAACAAGTGGTTAAGTCTAGTGCATTCAATGCACCCTTTCCTCTTGCAGACATTGTAGGTGGGTTCCATGGGTACCATTCCGTTAATCACTCTATGCGTAGTTTCTGCATTTTAATCTGCATTTTGCGCCGTGGCAAATACTAGGCGGCAGCTGGCTTCGAGAGAATCCGTGACATAAACAAGGCATCACAATATATGAATGGTTCCACTCCAGATGATCCTCTGTCCGATAGATACGCCAAGCTGGGTTGCTCAATCAAGGCCTTGGAGAAGGATTCTGACAATTGCAAGTTGATTCAGAATTACTTGGAGAAAACCTATGATCCCTTCAAAGTCGGCAATATGGTAATTAGATACTAATCTCTGAGTTCGTTTTTTCTTTTTTTTCCTTGAGCTGGGAGTCGAGGATTGTATTGGTCTATAAATTCTATTGATGAACTTGCTGATCAGCAATGGTACGCCTCTGGAGAGCATCTTCGAAGTTCAGCCCAGTGCCTGCCCTTCACTCGAGGCCAAGAAGAAGCTACCGAACAAGGTTCTACTCTGGTGTGGTAAGAAATTTTGAATCTGTAGAAGCATGAACAACTAATTATGGCAACAATCCAGCTCTAAACAATAATAATTAAAAGAAATTAACAGCAGCTCCACCACAGTAAAATAATTCTAGTGACTGCAATCAGGTTACATGCAGCAACTCTTATACTATCAAAGACAACGCAGATCTATACCTTACAAAACAAATGAATCTTGCATAACATCAGAATCAAGAATTAATGTTTTAGAACAGAATAACTAATCTAATCATGCAACACTAAAACTCTAATGTTTATGGTAATTGATTCACAATCAAACTCTAATTCAAGAACTTAGTTCATCAATGTCAGCAAGCTCGAGTCAACTATTAGCTAATTGAAAAGATGGAATCAATTATGGCATAAGCTTTAGTTGACAAATAACATAAACATAACTCAGAATCAAACTAAAGTATACGAACCAGAATTCTGAATAGTTTTAAATCATTACATTAAATAAGTTACTTCTGATTTCTATCTTGGTTATTAAACAGAAAGTTAAAAAAGTAAACATACATATATCGCCTCATACATAAACAATCATACTTTTAATTACGAAAAAATTGAAAATGAGATTGCAAATAGATCAATCAAAATAATCACACAAATCAAGCAGAAATAAACATAAAACTTATCTGTTTTAAAGATCGAAAACTGCCTTAAAGACTTAATCGGCGATCTCAGATGCACAATCAATGTTCCGATAGTCTCCCAAGGTGACGCAGTTCTCTTCCGATGAGGTGCACTCGTCGCCAGAAGAGTGGAGTCGCCGGAGATGGCCCAGAATAGGGTTTATGAGTTTGGACAGAAAATAAAACAGATGCTTTGATTAGGAACGAAGAAGAATAGGACGAAGGAAGGATTAGAAAAAGAGAAGGTTTGAGCGATTGAGAGATCGAAAGAGAGAATGAATTTTTCCGGATGAAGAACCCTATTTATAACTCCCCCTTCATCTTCAACCGTCTCCAAGGCTCTAACGGCAGGGAAGAATGAATCTTTTGCCGAAGAAACACCTTGTCACGAAACGCCTCGCCGAAGCAGTCGGGTGAAGAGCCGTTGTCGAACGGATTCTTCTTTTCTCTCTCTCTCTCTCTCTCTCTCTCTCTCTCTCTCCCTGTCCGCTCTAACCTAACTTTATTTTCCCCCAAAATCTACCGGGAGAACCAAAATGAGAATAAGACACGAGTATGATCCAACTATCAGATTCGGACCCGAATCGGGTCCCTATTCGTGGGAGTCATTTTCCTAACAATCCCCCACAATGACACAAAGGAATGATTTCTGTTCTGGGTACAACAAGAGTTGAATACTTAAATATCAATATCTTTGATTTAAATTGATACGTAGTGAAATGAGGCAACAAACGGATCCACCAAATGAAGTACTCTTGAACTTAGTGAATCATGTTTGAGACCCTCACAACACACATCGAACTCTTACTCTCAAACGAACTCCGTGATATAACGTTGCGCTTTTATAAGGCCATGAGCAAACCTCAGGATTTCTCATGAGCGCTCTAGAAAGACAAGCCCAAGTCTTTCATAGGAGGCAGCCACGCCCCCACACTCACGTAGGTGGATCAATTAAGTGCGTATCACCAATACTACCACAGAGGGCTACGGACCCATTAAGAGCAATAAAATGCTCAACCCTAAAAAATGATGAAGAAACCGTCAAGTCCGCCTATAGGACCACCCAAAGAAAAGGGCTACAGTTTCTCATATAAGAGCCAAAGCTCAGTTTCACACCATAGGGATGGATTAACAATATCAAGAAAGAAATTGGTTTTGTTTGACCTCAAAAGGGGTGTCCACCATTTTCTTCTTAATCAGAGGGCTTGAGGCCCATCCCCTTCGACGTATCCAGAACTAATTTTTTGGTTAAGCCCTTAGTAAATGGGCCAGCTAAATTTCTTTCGGATTTCACATAATCTAAAGAAATCACTCCATTTTTTAGAAGTTGTTTAACTGAATTGTGTCTAATGCGTATATGCCTCCTCTTGCCATTATACACACTATTCTTAGCAACTTCGATTGCTGCTTGAGAATCATAGTGAAGGGATATAGGAGCACCAGATGTCCCCTACAGTGGCACATCTACCAGTAGGTTTCTCAACCATTCTGCCTCTTGACCTACTAGCTCAAGTGCTATAAACTCTGACTCCATAGTCAAGCGAGAAATGCAAGTCTGCTTACCAGATTTCCACGAAATCGTTCCTCCACCTAAAGTAAAAACTTAACCACTCGTGGAACTCACTTCAGCATTGTCAGACACCTAGTTGGCATCACAATAGCCTTCTAACATAGCGGGAAACTTACCAAAGTGCAGTCCCCAATCCATGGTGCCTCTCAAATATTTCATTAAACGATAAAGTGCAGTCCAATGTTCCCTACTAGGGTTATGCGTGTAGCGACTCAGTCTACTAAGTGCATAGGCTATGTCCGGACGAGTGTAGTTCATAAGGAATATCACACTTCCTATGATTTTTGAGTACTCAGTTTGAGATACACTCTCGCCTTCATTCTTCTTAAGGTGGACTATTGGATCATAAGGAGTTTTCATAAGCAATAAATCATAACAGTTGAATTTCTTCAACATTCTCTCAACATAATGGGACTGACTCATTGAGAAACCTTGTTTGGTTTTTGTTAATTTCACACCAAGAATTACATCAGCCTCTCCCATGTCTTTCATATCAAATTGGGACGACAAGAATGTCTTGGTTTCAATTACCACATTCTCCTCGGTTTCAATTACCACATTCTCCTCGGTTCCAAAAATTAACATGTCATCTACATAGAGACATATTTTTACACAGTTTGTCCCACGCACCTTTGAATAAGACATGTGTCTGAGGCATTTACCACATATCCGTTCATGATTAGAGTGTGGTGAAATGTTTCATACCATTGCTTTGGAGCTTGTTTAAAACCATAGAGGGACTTCTTCAATTTGCACACCTTATCCTCATAACCTTTAACAACAAACCCCTCAGGTTGTTGTATATAAATCTCCTCGTCCAAATCTCCATTGAGGAATGCAGTTTTAACATCCATCTGATGCACAACCAAGCTATGTATAGCTACCAACGCTACTAATGATCGTATAGTTGCTATTTTAGTCACAGGTGAATAGGTGTCAAAATAATCAATGCCCCTCTTTTGTGTATAACCTACAACGACTAGTCTGTCCTTGAATTTATCTATGGAACCATCAGGCCTTAGTTTCTTTCTAAAAATCCATTTATACTTAATAGGTTTACATCCCTTAGGCAAATCCACTAAGTCCCATGTATGGTTGGACATAATTGAGTCTAGCTCACTGTTAATGGCCTCTTTCCAAAAACTAGCGTCTATGGAAGTTACTGCTTCTGTATAAGTCCTAGGATCATCTCCAATTAACAACACAGAAGCTACATGTTTATCTCTCTTGTCAGGGTTCTCAATTAAGAATGCAGTAATAAAATCTGATCCAAAACTAGTCACAGTCCTCTTTCTTTTACTTCTCCTAGGTTCATCTACATATTCAATCACTCTAGTAGAAGAATTGGGCAGGTAGGAATCTGCACTAGATGGACCAGGATCTATGATAGTGTTTTGTTTCTTCCAAGGAAATATGTGTTCAAAATATTTTGCATCTCTAGATTCAGAAATTGAGCTGTCAATCAATGATATGAATCTATAAGCAGCTGAATTTTCTGCATAACCTATGAACACCGTATCATAGGTTTTAGGTCCTATGTTAGTCCTCTTAGGAGCTGGTAAGGTTACTTTAGTAAGGCACCCCCACACTTTAAGGAATTTCATGTTAGGGGTGTATCCTTTCCATAACTCATATGGAGTTTTATCTAGTTTCTTGTGAGGTACTCTGTTAAGGATGTAACAAGCTGAAAGAATGGCTTCCCCCCCACACACAATTGGTCACGTAACCCAGAAGATACAAGCATTGTATTCCTCATATGAGGGTTCTATTTTTCTTCTTAGCTTTGTCGTTCTGTTGTGGAGTGTTAGGTGCACTAAACTCATGTATAATCCCATTCTTTCCACATAATTCTTTAAGGAATAGAGTTCCGTATTCTCATCATCTGTCGGACCTAATTCTTTTGATTTTCTTATTCAGCTGATTTTCGACTTGGGTCTTGTACTTCAAAAACATTCCTTCTGCTTCATCCTTAGTTTTTAGGAGGTAAACTCTACTGTACCCAGAGAAATCATCTATAAACGTCACATAATACCTTTTATCTCCTTTATTAACAGTGTTCTTGAAATTGGCTAAATCTGAATGGATTAACTCTAACACTTTGGTTCTTCTGTTCTGAAATAGTTTAAATAGCTTCTTAGCGTATTTGGCTTCTACACACACAGGACGTTTAGAAATATCTTTTACATCCACTGAGGGAATTAGGTTAAGTCTTCTAAGTCTTTTAATAGAAACTACGTTCACATGACCGAGTCTCCCATGCCACAAGTTAAATGACTCAATAATATAAGCCATATTAGAAGAAGAACTTTCATTGATAACTTTTAATACAATGTTTAGGACAAATAAACCCTCACTGAGATAACCCTTTCTTACAAACTCCCATTTTCTGGTCAGCACAACTTTATCAGCCTCAAATACAAGTTTTAGACCAGTTTTATTCAATAAGGCACCTTACAAGTTTTCCCAGAGGTTAGTTGGAGATTAACTTTCCCTTTACCAAGCACTCCAGCCACACTTTCATTTCCCATGTAGACACCTTCACCTTCTGCAACGTTCACAAAGGTATGAAATAGTTCTCTGTTGGCACATAAGTATCTAGAAGCTCCAATGTCCAGCACCCAGTCTGTCTTGTTTTCGACTAGGTAAGCTTCGACGACCACTTGCAGCTGTGGCATCATCAACTTCAACTATGTTGGCCTGGTTCGAAGGCTTTGTCCCACGTTGCTTGTCGTGACGTTTATGACATTGATAGGCTTTGTGTCCAATTTTCCGGCTGGTGTAGCACTTCTCCTTTGTATTTTTCTCAATCTTCTTGACAACATTGTTGGAGCTGTTCTGCCTGTTGTATATCCCTTTGTTATGTCCTTTCTGGAAACCCTTCTTAAACTTGTTCTTTCCTGAGGATTTACCAGATTCAATTAATTTAGCCTTATGTCCAATGACATATGAGTTGGGATTATCTTTAAGGCGATTGGCCTTTTTGGTTCTTATATGTCCTATAACTTCTTGAAGTGTCATTATTTTCAGTCCAAGTTTAAGTTTCTTTCTATAGTCACTCCAAGATGGTGGAAACTTATCCAACAAGCAATCTGCTTGGAACATGTCCCATACTTTATATCTTTCACTAAGCATTTCTAGAAGTACATTTTCATATTCATGTACTTGTTCCATGATGGCTTTTTCATCAACCATTTTGAAATCAAGGAATTTTCCGGTTATATATTTTTTCTTTTCGGCTTGATCTCCCCTATATCTTTGCTCTAAGATTTCCCAAATTTCTTTAGCTAATTTGATGTTTACAAACAAGTGCATTAAATTTTCTTTCATGTGAGTTATTAGATGTCTACTCACTAATTCATTATCTAACTCGTATTTGGTTTTTGTCACTAGTTTTGAAGTCCTGGTTCGGAGGGTAGGAGGGGTGGTCGTCTGTATTTCTGTAGAACCTCCACCCACATTTGTTTCAGGAGGTTCTGAGAACAAGACATAATCAACTTCTATTTGCCTAATGAAAATTAAAATTAATTGGGACCATAATTTATAATTTGTCCTATCTAATGGTTGAAGTTGTGACAAGTCAATTAATTCTTTCTTTCCCATTAGGTATTTTATGTAAACACAAATTTGGTAAATCTGAAACAAACAATTAGTTTTTCACCTAATCAATTACTTCGAACTAATTCAGAACTTCTAGTATAAGACTTTAGAATTCAGAACAGGATATCACAACTGAATCTAGAATCTGATTCTAAGTCTAATTTATAAAAATAAAACAAAATACAGATTGGACTATATACTATAGATTTAGTTTATAATTCAATCAATCAAATAATAAAAGGATTTCAATTCAGCACAAACAAAAATTCGAGTTTTCCACTAAAGTGAAGAAAATTTTTCAAAACTGATGTTACTAAGTAGTAAAACGAATCTGGTCTTCAAATTTAGAATCACTATTGAATATGTTTTACAACAGCTTATATTGTCTTTCAAAAAAAATGTTTTACAACAGATTTAAAATCACTCAACACTCAACCATATGCCCTTATTATAATTTATCTCATAAGAACACATGGGACAGCAATACTAAGCATGTTTATGAAAATAAATTCAAAAGAGATTAAATGATAAATCCTTACTGATTTTACAGCAAACCTATTTCTGATTTTATATGAAAATCAGACATTCAATCTTCAAAACTCAAACAGATCCGAGATTCAACTTAGATTAACAATACATTCAAAA